>JAJIBD010026314.1:0-134145 GCA_021461705.1 Cryptotis parvus
CTCAGGGACCCAAACTGCCCCAGGGAAGAGCGGAAACTCCATCAACTGGGAACCAAGGCTACTGCCTTGGTTTCACTCTGCGGAACCTCGGGCGCTGCGCTCCTGGGACCGGCTGAAAATCTCCCGCCCCCAGCCAGGTGTGTGCGTGATCCCTGCATCTCCGTGGACCCAAACTGCCCCAGGGAAGAGCGGAAACTCCATCAACGGGGAACCAAGGCTAACTGCCTTGGTTTCACTCCGGGGAACCTTGGGCGCTGCGCCTCCGTAATCATCCTGAAACTCAAACCCGCGCGGACGCTAAGCGCGTCCGCGCGAACCTTTTACTACCTATCTTGCATGAGGTACCACTGAACCCTGGTTCCTACATCCTTGCTACCCACCCAAACTTGCAAACAGACCAGACACCTACTAACTGTACTATCCTGTCATCCAAGACCCCACATTTGCAACCTACAATAGTCAAAATGGTAAAGCAACGCAAAGTTCCATCCAGCTCTGTGAGTGAAGTCACTAGTCCAGATGAGCCAAGCAATACCAATGAGTTATATAACCTCTCTGATAAGGAATTTCGGAAAGAAATGTTAAGGAGTCATAAGGAATTCAAAGAAGCAATGGAATGCAAACTCAATAAAATACAAGAGGACATGATAGAAGAAGTGAGGAAAATGCAAATGGAAATGACATATATTAAAAATGAGGTAAATGAAATAAAAACACAGTGGAAAGCCAGCATAGCAGAATAATAGCTACTGAAGAAAGAATTAGTGATCTCGAAGACGCGTTCCAAAGATTCTGTACACAACACCAGAAGATAGAAAAAAAGACTCACAATTACCGAACAGACAACAAGAGATAATCGGGATGAAGCCAGAAGAAACAACATACGGATCATTGGGGTCCCAGAAGGGCAAGAAGAAAACCCTGATGAAGAAGAAACTGTCAAAGCCATCATTGCTGAGAAGTTCCCGGAACTAAAAAACACTTGCATCAAGATCCAGGAGGCCCGTAGGATACCCGCTAAAAGAAACCCCAACAAGAATACTCCAAGACACATCTTAATTAAAATGACAAAAACTATAGATAGAGATAGAATACTGAAAGCAGCAAGATCAAAGAAGGAAATCACATACAAAGGAACATCTCTAAGATTTACAGCAGACTTCTCTGATGAAACACTCCGAGCAAGAAAACAATGGTGGGATATTGTGAAAAGGCTCATGAACTGCAGGCCTCACCAAGAATTCTTTACCCGGCCAGACTCACATTCAGATATGAAGGAAAGATACACAACTTCATGGATAAGCAACAACTCAGGAACTTCATGGACTCAAAACCAACCTTAAAAGAAGGACTGAAGGGTCTACTGTAATACGACCAAACCCATAAGCACAACAAGCTCAAACAGAAAGATGGCACAAAATCCCGATGACAATAATCTCTCTCAATGTCAATGGTCTAAATGCACCAATTAAGAGACACAGAGTAACAAAATGGATTAAAAAATTGAACCCAACATTCTGCTGTCTACAAGAAACACATCTGAATAATCAGAACAAACACAGACTCAAAGTCAAAGGTTGGAAGACCATTCTCCATGCAAACAATTCCTCCAAAAAGGCTGGTGTGGCCATATTAGTATCAGATAATATAGACTTCAGGCTGAAAAAAGGTTAGAAGGGACAACGAAGGCCATTTCTTATTACTTAAGGGGTATGTACACCAGGAAGAAATTATGCTACTAAACATATATGCACCCAACGAGGGGCCAGCAAAATACATAAAACAACTGCTAAGAGACCACAAAGAAGACATTAACTGTAGCACAATAATAGTTGGAGACTTCAACACTGCTCTATCAACGATGGATAGATCAACAAGACTGAAACTCACCAAGGAAATATTGGCCCTGAAGGAAGAAATGGAAGAAAGAGAGCTAGTAGATATATACAGGGCTTTTCATGCCAAAAAAGCTGAATACACATTTTTCTCTAGTGCACATGGAACATTCTCCAAGATAGACCACATGCTAAGCCACAAAGCATACCTCAATAAAATTAAAAAGATAGAAATTGTGTCAGCTATCTTTTCAGACCATGATGCACTGAAAATGGAAGTTAACCGTACACAGAAACAGGGAGTCAAACCAAACACCTGGAAACTGAACAGCTCACTCCCTGAACAACAAATGGGTCATAGAAGAAATCAAACAGGAAATCCAAAGATTTCTGGAAACAAATGAAAATGAAGACACCAACTATAAGAACTTGTGGGACACGGCAAAAGCCGTGTTAAGAGGGAAATTTATAGCTCTGCAAGCATTCATCAGGAAACAAGAAAGGGCCCACATAAATAACCTGACTACACAGCTGAAGACATTAGAGAAAGACCAACAAAAGGAGCCCAACCCAGGCAGAAAAAAAGGAAATAATAAAACTTAGAGAGGAAATCAATGAGTTGGAAACCAAAAAAACAATCCAAAAGATTAATGAAACCAAGAGCTGGTGTTTTTGAAAAAATAAACAAGATTGACAAACCATTGGCAAGACTTGTAAGGACAGGGAAAGAGAGAACCCAAATAAACAGAATCAGAAATAAAAAGGGTGACATCACAACAGAAACCACAGAAATCCAAAAGATCATCAGAGATTACTTTGAGAGCCTGTATGCCGTGAAACATGAGAATCTAGAAGAAATGGATCAATTCCTGCAGTCCTATAACCTCCCACGGCTGAAACAAGAAGACCTCCAATACCTGAATAAGCCTATCACCATTGAGGAAATAGAAACAGTAATTAAAAGACTTCCCAAACACAAAAGCCCAGGTCCAGACGGATTCCCTAGTGAACTCTACCAAACCTTTAAGGAGGACCTACTTCCAGTCCTGTTCAAGCTCTTCCAGGAAATAGAAGAAACAGAAACACTCCCAAACAGCTTCTACGAGGCACATATCACCCTGATACCCAAAGCAGGGAGAGACAACACAAAGAAAGAAAACTACAGACCAATATCCCTGATGAACACGGATGCTAAGATCTTCAACAAAATACTAGCCAACAGAATCCAAAGACTCATCAAGAATATTATACATCATGACCAAGTAGGATTCATCCCGGGTATGCAAGGATGGTTCAACATTCGCAAGTCAATCAACATAATACATCATATCAATAAGAGAAAAAATAAAAACCATATGATCCTATCAATAGACGCAGAGAAAGCATTTGACAAGATCCAGCACCCGTTCATGATTAAAACCCTCCAGAAAATGGGAATTGAAGGGACTTTCCTCAAGATAGTTACAGCCATCTACCAAAAGCCCACAGCGAGCATCATTCTCAATGGGGAAAAGTTGAAAGCCTTCCCCCTGAGATCAGGGACAAGACAAGGTTGCCCACTCTCACCTCTTTTATTCAATATAGTACTGGAAGTACTTGCCATAGCAATCAGAGAAGAAAAGGACATCAAGGGCATCCAGATAGGCAAGGAAGAAGTCAAGCTATCATTATTTGCAGATGACATGATATTATACCTAGAGAACCCTAAACTCTCTACCAAAAAACTCCTAGAAACAATAGACGCATATAGTAGAGTGGCAGGATACAAAATCAACACCCCAAAAAGTCGGTGGCTTTCCTATATACAAATAACGAAAGAGAAGAAAGGGATATTAAGGAAACAATTCCATTCACAATTGTGCCACAGAAAATCAAATACCTAGGAATCAACTTACCCAAGTGTGTAAAGGACCTGTACAAAGAAAACTACAAGACACTGCTCCAAGAGATAAAAGAGGACACAAGGAAATGGAAACACATTCCCTGCTCATGGATGGGGAGAATCAACATTGTCAAAATGGTAATACTCCCTAGAGCTCTATACAGATTCAATGCAGTCCCTATGAGGATACCCATGACATTCTTCAAAGAAATTGACCAAACAATCTTGAAATTTGTATGGAACGATAAACCCCCAAGGATAGCTAAAGCAATCCTCGGGGAAAAAGAAGATGGGAGGCATCACCTTACCCAACTTCAAACTGTACTATAAGGCAGTAGTAATTAAAACAGCATGGTATTGGAATAAAAACAGACCCGTGGACCTATGGAATAGAATTGAGTATCCTGACACCCAACCTCAAACACATGATCATTTAATCTTTGATAAAGGTGCAACGAGTCTAAAATGGAGTAAGGAAAGCCTCTTCAATAAGTGGTGTTGGGAAAACTGGGCAGCGACATGTAAAAAATGAATTTGGACCTGTGTCTAACACCATGCACAAAAATCAGATCAAAGTGGATTAAAGATCTCAATATCAGACTTGAATCCATAAAGTACATTGAAGAAAATATAGGAAAAACCCTCCATGACATTGAAGCTAAAGGCATCTTCAAAGATGAAACATCTCTAACAAAGCAACTAGAAGAAAAGATAAATATATGGGACTACATGAAACTAAAAAGCTTCTGCACCTCAAAAGAAACAGTGACTAAGATACAAAAGCAGTCCACAGAATGGGAAAGAATATTCACCCAATACTCATCTGATAAGGGGTTAATATCCAGGATATATCAGGCACTGGTAGAACTTTACAAGAAGAAAACAAACAACCCCATCAAAAAATGGGGAGAAGAAATGAACAGAAACTTCAGCAAGGGAAGAAATTCGAATGGCCAAAAAACATATGAAAAAATGCTCATCATCACTAATCATCAGAGAGATGCAAATCAAAACAACAATGAGATACCATTTTACACCACAGAGACTGGCACATATTCAAAAGAACAAGAACAACAAGTGCTGGCGTGGGTGTGGGGAAAAGGGGACACTCATCCATTGTTGGTGGGAATGCCGGCTGGTACAGCCTTTCTGGAAAACAATATGGACATTCCTCCAAAGACTAGAAATTGAACTCCCATTTGACCCAGCCATACCACTCCTGGGAATCTACTCTGGGAAACCAAAAATACGCAGCGGAAACACCATCCCTACTTTTATGTTCATAGCAGCATTATTCACAATAGCCAGAATCTGGAAGCAACCCGAGTGCCCGAAAATAGATGACTGGATAAAAAGCTTTGGTACATCTACACAATGGAATACTATGCAGCTGTTAGGAAAAATGAAGTTATAAAATTTGCCTACAAATGGATGGACATGGAGAAGATTATGTTGAGCGAAATTAGCCAGAAGGAGAGAGACAGTTACAGAATGACTGCATTTATCTGCATAACATAAATATATAGGTACATATTATGATACCAATATCCAAGGTCAAGTGAAACATACATCAGGAGGTCCTGTCAAATGTGGAAATTATCACAAACGTGTGGGAGTCAGAGGCTAGGTAAGACAGAAAATGGAACAGTGTGCTAACAATTGTGAGGGTACTAATGCCAACCTAGAACTGAGCATTAAATAGAGGCAAAAGGATACACATGACAACCCTTTAATGTATGTTCTGTAATCCATAGTCTGGAGAGGAAGGAAAAGAGAAAGATAGAGAAATGGAAAGAAATAAAGAACCTGCCATGGAGGAGGGCTGGGGGAGGGGGGAGGGAACCGGGGACGTTGGTGGTGGGAGATGGGCACTGGTGGCGGGATGGGTGCTGCTACACTGTATGACCAAAACCCAAATATGAACTTTTTTAATTGTATATCTTTGTAATTGTAAAAATTAAAAAATTAAAAAAAAAAAAGAAATGAACACAAAGTTGAGAATCATAGGCAAATAAAGAAGGCTATAATTTTACTAAGATTTAAAGAATATCAAGTGTCTGTTACAATTTTTAATGGAGATTATTGGTTTATAAGAGTTCAGACATATATTTTTTTAGTGCCACGCGTCGCCACGTGAAGCTACCTGATGTCTGAATCTAATCATAGATGTCCATAGGCCCTTCCAGTCCAAGCCTCATTTGTGGTAATATCAGTTTGCTCTCAGAGTTTAAGACTTGGTTTCACTGAATATTGTCTATTACTATATATTGTGTCTTTACACAAAACACATGAGCAAGACTACCTAGTACTTTTCTTTCTCTTTCTGACAAGTTGCTTAATATAGCCTGTTCCAGTTCCATCATGTAGCAAAAGGAAAGATCACATTTTATTTACTCATATAATAACCTAGTCCACATATCACTCATCTGTTATTGGGCATGTATTTTAGTTTTCTTGGAATAAATATATATAGGAGTGGAGTGAAATTTCTAGAATTCATGGTAGTTACAGTTGTGTTTTTTAGAGAGATTATCATATTATTTTCCAAGTAGAGTAAACACATTTACATTCCAAAACAACATTAGATAATGGCTCCCCCATTCACAACCCTAACCCATCCCTTTCTCTCTAGCTGTTGTTTTCTTTTTCTTTGTGATATAGAATATTACAGTGTATGGTGATATCTTACTGTACTTTTTGATTTTCATTTTCTAAAATATATGTTCTATAAGCAAAAAGAAGTATTTACGTATTGAACGTTAATATGTATTCTTGAGTGGTTTCCAAGTTTAGCTATTAAGCACATTTTTATTATTGTCACTTATGATGTAGGTATTTATGTTTGGGGCAGTTAATTATATTTAAATTTATTTGTACATTGACTACATACCTTTTCTTATATGCTATTGGCTAAAGATTTTCTTCCATTCTACAGGATGCTTTATTGGTTAGTTTCTCTATCAGTGCAGTGAATTTTTAGGATAATTAATTCATTTATTAAACTATACCTTTCTTTATCTTCCTAGTCAATGAAAAAACAATCATCAAAGACATTATAGAAGCTTTTGAAGGTATGGTAAAACTCAATAGCAAACCTAGCTGAAGTTAGTGGTTTTCTTTTAGTGGGGGAGAGGTGTTATTTTTATGCTATTTAATCTCTTTGCTTCAAATGGCATATTCAGATCATCTTTCATTTTCACTCTGAATTAATCTCAGAACTTAAAAAATTTTTTAAAGTGGAGAGACAGTAGAATATGCAAGGTATTCACCTGCATGAAGGTATTCACCTAGCATGTCACCAACCCTGGTTTCATCTCTGGAACCAAAAGTGGTCACCTCAGCACTTTTAGGTATGATCCCTTAGCATAAAATCAGAAATAAGCCCTAAGCATAGTTGGTTCTGACCCAATTAAAATATAAATAAATAAAATAATAACTATGCCTAAATTTTTTCTAAACCTGTACCACCAATCCTTACATAGTGCTTGTCCGTGACTGATGCAATAATTTCTAAGTAAATTGCATAGAAATAAACAAATCTAGAGGTCATAGAGGTAATTGATGCAAAGTTTGATTCAGGGGTATATATATATGTATATATCTATATATACCCACATATGTATATATATACCCACATATATATGTATATATAATATATTATATATTATATATTATATTATATAATATAATATAATATATATTATATTATATATTATATTATATATAATATATATATATATATTATATATAATATTGTATATATATATATATATATATATATATATACCCACACAAAATTTGTGGTACCAGGGGTTTGAAGTTGGGTCAGCTGCATGTAAGGCTAGTGACATCCCCAGACACTGTACTGTCTCTCCTGCCCAGAATGTGACTTTTAGAGATTGAGATTTATCCTTGTTGCTGCAGCATTTGAGTTCTGGTCTTTGGTGTCTTTGTATCAATGTTGAATTATTTATTGAGACAGTGGAGGCTCTTTCCACTTTTGGACATTGCCAGAAAAGCTACTCTTTTGTATTTTTTTTTTGTGTGTGGATATTAACTTTCACCTTTTCTGGTATAACATATGAGTCAAATAAGAATGTGACTTATAAGTCATATAAGTCATGTAAGCCATATAAGAATGTGACTGATGCAATTTTTGAAGGAGACAAAATTGTTTGTTTTTATTTTTGTGACACGCAGTAGTGCTCAGGGGTTGCACCTGGCTGTGCACTCAGCGATCACTCCCTGGCAATGCTAAGTGCTAGAGAAACCATATGGCGTGCTGGGGATTGAAGTCAGGTCTACCTGTCCAAGGCAAGTGCCTTACCTGCTGTACTATCACTCCAGCCCCCAAAGTGACAAATTTTGTTTTGGTATCACTGTACCATTTTCCACATCTGGACTCCCCTCTTGTCAGAGCTCCACCCAGCATAAGAGGTGATCACAGCCCATCTTATCAATAAATGCTCGAGATTAGAGGTGACTACAAGAGTATCCAACCGCATGGCAGAGCCTGGCAAGCTGCCTGTGTCGTATTTGATATTGTCAAGTACGAGTAACAATTATAGACCTCATTCCCATCACCTGATGGAATGGTTTGAGGCTCTATTCTCCTGGAGCAAGCAGATGCTTTTTGGACTCTACTAGCATGTGACAGGATATATGAAGATGTTACTGGTGCCTACTGGAGAATATCAATGATCAACACGAAGACAAGTGATACAAGTGATACAGACACACATATACATTTATAAAATATATATATTTATATATTCAGTTTAATTATATATAAATATGTATATATAAACATATACAATATATTTATATATAAACATATACAATATATTTATATATATTGTATATGTTTATATATACGTATTTATATATAATCAATTTGATATATGCTATCACATTATTTCCTGAGCATTTATGGGTGCTGTCACAGAGGCTTCCTGAGCACTATAGGATGTGGATCTGGAAGACCTGACTACTGCCTCAGAGAGATGTAAGTAGGTCTGCTTTCCTGGTTAGAGATGATAGTCTGTATGCTCTACCAGCTCAGACAGGAGTTATATACACACATGTAATGACTTTTAAGACACTACTATGATGAGAATGTTTAATGAGAATAGATGGGGTCAGAGCAATAGTACAGTAGATAGGACAGTAGCCTCCCATGCAACTGATCTGGGTTAGATCCTCAGCATGCCATGCAGGACCCTGAGAAGTAATTCTAAGTACAGTCAGGAGTAACTCCTAATCATCACCAGGTCAGACATAGAAACCAGAAAAAAAAACAAAAGAAAATATGTATAAATGAGAGAGCTACAATCGGAAAAGAAAGACTGAAGGGAGTAGACAGTGAAAACAAACAAACAAAAAATTCAGTGGAAGTTCTCAGCATCAGAATAATGGACGTTGAGGACAAAATTGTTGAACAATGTGGAAATACAGTAAACTTCAAGAAAACAAAGGATGGAAAAAATAGTTTCCATATAAGTATACAGTACACCAGAGACATATAGCTTGTAAGTACTTGCAAATGACATGATATATACTAAGAAATCATTAAAGAATCTGCAAAATACTCATAAAAGTAATAAAAATTTAGAGTAAAGTGGTGGGCTACTTATATGTATTTTCTAAACTTTTATTTTGGTCCTAGTGAACACGCTTTTCAGGAACCCTGGGTGACCCCTGAAAAATGTCAGCCAACTGTACAGTAGTTTCATTTCATTTTCATCATATTTTTATGTTCACAGCATATGAACACAGTGCTGCTCAGTTATTGAGGGGCTAGAGATTACATGGACCACTCCGGTGATATTCAAAGACTTCCCAATTCATAATATTCAGAGCTTGAGGAGGCTGAAGAGCTGTACTTGTCAACATTTAAGTTGTGGTACTAGGATACATGTCCCGACCATGAAGGCATTCCAAGGTTAATTTCTAAGAGGCACTTTTAGCCTTGAATTTTAGCAGAGCACTGTGGTCTGTGCAGGTGGTAGATAGATATTGCTCAGCTAATAATGCACATGCCTACGAAGACATGCACCTTGTGTTACTTTATTTCTTTGATTGTGTACATAGCTGTTCCTTCTGTTTGAGACATACTGATTTGATTTTGATTCTAAGGATGATTTTGATTTAATTTGAGTACGCTGACAGCTGAAGAGACTCACAGACATGGGGCAGAGCTGTTATTTGCTCTCCCTGTGCCCAGCCACTCACGAGGCGCCCAGTAGGGATGGCGGGTTCTAGCCACAGCCCACCACCCCAGCAGAGCCTTGCAACAAGCCAGATGACCCCCCCACTCCATGAGGGCCTCCATTTTCCACACACATCCGGACTTCCTTCACTTCAGAACTCCACCCAGCAGACCAGCCTATCACAGCCTGGCTCACATGGTCGCTTGTGGCCCCGCGGTTCATCAATAAATGCTGGACTTAGAGATGACTACAAGAGTATGCTATCTGCATGGCAGAGCCTGTCAAGCTACCTGTGTTGTATTTGATATGCCAATACCAGTAACAATTATGGACATCATTCCAGAATGGATTGAGGCTCTTTATGTTCCTGGAGCAAGCAGGTGCCCTTGGGCTCTACTAGCATGAGACAGGACAGATGGAGATGTTACTGAGGCCCCCTCGAGCAAATCCATGATGAACGGAAAGACAGTGATACAGTGATACAGTGATACTAGGATACAAACTGGACTTGAGCACATACATGTTAAGTGTCTTAATCCCTGAGCTAATAACTGTTCATTCTTAATGTACATTGAGAAAAAAAATCCTATTTCTTTTGTACTTTTCATGTTATTTTTTACTGAAAAACTGTATTGAGAGTCAGAGAGAGTGCAGTAGATAGGGAAATTGCCTTGCATGGGACAGACTGAGATAAAATCTCCAACAACCTGTATGGTACCACAGGGTCACCAGGAGGGATCCCTGACCAGAAAAACAAGAATTAACCCTGGGTACTCGTAGGTGTGCACAAAAGTAAGAAACAAACTTATTAAATACATGGGAAAATGTAGCCTTGAAGACAAAGTCTATATATCAAAATGATATTTAGAAAGTTATTAATATATTTGTTTATGATATTATTCTTAATGTTTTTTATTTTATTTATGAAAGCACTCTCATATGAATGATTCAACGTCCTTGGTTCTTATGAAGTAACTATTTTTGTTTAAATATACTCTCCATTTACTCTCTAAAACAGTTTGATTAGCAGGTAGCTTTCATATCCATAATTCATAAAACTCATAATTTTAAACACTTGAATAATCTATGAGACATATCTACCTACCTACCTAATCTATCTACCTATCTACAAATATATCATCTATCTCTCTATCTCTCCATCAATCCATCCATCCATCCATCCATCCATCCATCCGTCCATCCATCCATCCAAATGAAAATTTCCTAGCATGGTTGACTATGGTCTGGATAATAAAACACTTAAAGTGTGGTTTCTATATCTTTCAAAATTAAGCAACAAAACCAATGAGAATCTCTTGAGCAGTCCAGTTTTTGTCACAGTACATAGCCAAAATTTCCATAAGAAACTTGAGTGAGGACATGTTTTATATGATGACTGACAATATAGTGAAAGCATTGGAAAGCATAGAAAGGCATCTAACCTTTCTCATTGTGATAAAGGAAATGAGCATAGTAAAAATGAACTATTTCTTTTAGAATGATTATTTTTAACCTAACATCGATAGGAACATCATGTTCCTAAGTAATAGTGAAAACTATAAATTTATGAGAAATATAAAATGCTAAAAGACTCTGCATTATCATAAAATCTAATATGGGGCTTAGAGAAAGTGTCCAGGATAATGCATGTACCTTGCATATGACCATCCCCGGTTCAATCCTTGATATACCCTAACATCCCCCAAGAATGCTAGGAGTAAACTCTGAGCATGGAGTCAACAGCGAATCCTTCACAATTCTGAGTATAGTACAAAATAATAGAAAAAATAGAAAGAGAAGTAAGAAAATTGAAAAACAGAAAAAAATCTAATAATGATTTAGATTTTGTTTCATATAGGGTATTTTTTAGTTAAGTCATAAAGTTGTTTTAATGATAATTAAGCATTGAGTATTTGCTAAAAGAAAAATAATAAGCTATGCATTGATGTTTATACTGAAAGTTTTATTTTACCTTAAGTCATTACTAGCCAGAAACATCAGTTATCTTTAAATATTATCTTTAACCAAGTCTACTACTTGACTGCTTATAAAATAAGTAATTCATTTATGATTAGAATGAAGTTAACATTTGTTATTTTAACCAAGTTCTGTGTTTTAAATATACTTGCAAACACATCTGGTTGTTTATAAAGTGTTTTCAATATATTTTAGGGATTTGACAATTCCATCAACATTGTGTTGCACTACTTGTACTACTAAAGTTGATTTCTTTTCATGTAACTCATAAATAAAATGTAATTGTTTCATCATCTATCAGTATCTCCAGAGCAGGTGATGTGGAAAGAGGATTATACCTCAACAAAAATTTGTTCTACTTCTGTAAAATGCATATCTAGTTTCTATTTCTCTAGTTTTTTCTGTTTCTGACCACTTCAGCAAAATCAGAGACATTTTATTTTTAAAAATGACTCATGCAGCAAATCTGTGTTTCCATTTCAAATGGCAATTCAACTCAACACATGTAAAAACAAATGGACTCACATATAACAATTGCATTAAAAAATAAAATCAGAACCAGTAGTCTGGTTACATGGAGTAGGTAATAACACCTACTTTCACAACTCGGATTGGTTGACAAAATTTGTAACAAACTAATGACAATGAGATAAAAAAAATTTTTTTGCATGCTCAACTTGTGAGAAAATGTATGTCTTAAAATCAATGAAATATAATTTATCATAGTTTCCTTGAGCCCACTGTGATCTTCAGAAGCAATTATCCTCTACCTTCCACTTCTAAAGTCGGTATATAAAAAGGAGAAAACAAACAAAATGGTTCTGTTTGTTCTGTGCTGACCAGAGGATATACTTGTGTAAAGTAAAAGAATGATGATTTTTACTGCTGTTATAAAGATGGTAACACTGGCCTTCTCTGGCTGCTGTCTGTGTCAAAGTAATGGCAACTATCCATAGACAGAACACCGTTTTCAAAATCCAGAAATTTGGGTTGGGACTCCATACCTACAGTGTGCTCAGAGACCACATTAAAAGGTAGAATGGCAGTTACATATTGTTTACATCACCCTTTCTTCAGCATATATGATATACTCCAAAAGGGACCCACTGGGTTTATTGTTTCTTCAGTAGGAAAATAGATCCTGAAATAAACATCAGCCTTCCCAGTATTACAGGATGCTGCAAAAGATATCCATTCATTATGGGATTCTCTGGAGTAATTTGCAGAATTATTCCACTATGATTTGACTAGAAAGGAAGATAACCAGCAAGGAGTAATCAATGTTCCCATGCAGGCATTACCTTATCTGAATGCAGATCACAGCAGTGGCTCTCAATCTGAGATGGTGACCTTGGCCATCCAGGAAGATCATATGGCATTTCTGCCTTATTTGGAATCACAGAATACTGAACTAGTGTCAGACAAAACAAAACCTGTATTTTGTCTGTAAAGGAATGCAAAATTTTAGCCTACCAAACTTCAAAGTATAACCTCTCCCATGTAATCAGAAATCCTGGCCAAAGAAAAGGGGTCATCAGCTGTTACATCCTCACTTTTACCTTTTTACTAAGACTGGGACTAGATGGTGGTTGACTAGGTTAGAGACAGGGGAATTTTGGGGGATATTAGGTGAAGATGTCACATGAACAAAAACCTTCAGTGATTAAATAATTTCTGGACATGTATAATAGGGTAACTCTAGTCACATTCTCAGCTCTCTTTAGAGAATAATACTGTATTGAGTGTTTGAAAGCTGCCAAGAGAGTAATTTCTCATTCTCAATATAAGCACACACTCATATGCATCAAGACTGCATTTATCTGCATAACATATATATATATACATATTATGATACCAATATCCAAGGTCAAGTGAAACATATATCAGGAGGTCTTGTCAAAGGTGGAAATTATCACAAACGTGTGGGAGTCAGAGGCTAGGTAAGACAGAAAATGGAACAGTGTGCTAACAATTGTCGAGGGTACTAATGCCAACCTAGAACTGAGCATTAAATAGAGGCAAAAAGATACACATGACAACCCTTTAATGTATGTTCTGTAATCCATAGTCTGGAGGGAAAGGAAAAGAGAAAGAGAGAGAAACAGAAAGAA
Source organism: Cryptotis parvus (assembly GCA_021461705.1). Classification (NCBI taxonomy): domain Eukaryota; kingdom Metazoa; phylum Chordata; class Mammalia; order Eulipotyphla; family Soricidae; genus Cryptotis; species Cryptotis parvus. Next base: position 14,015 of record JAJIBD010026314.1, read on the forward strand.
ATAAAGAACCTGCCATGGAGGAGGGCTGGGGAGGGGGGAGGGAACCAGGGACGTTGGTGGTGGGAGATGGGCACTGGTGGCGGGATGGGTGCTGGAACACTGTATGACCAAAACCCAAATATGAACTTTTTTAATTGTATATCTTTGTAATTGTAAAAATAAAAAAATTTAAAAAAAATATAAGCACACACTCATATACATCAATGCAGCACAATTTTAGTTAAATAAATGGATGAATCTTTATAAGTTAACAAGTTGTGATAATTATTTTGTGAAAAATAATACAAAATCACCACATTATATGTGTTAAACTTGTACAATAGTAAATGTTAATTTTATCTCCATAACATTAAAAAATAATACAGGGAGATCTAAGTTCAATTATTTTTCTTGTGTATAGGTTTGGTGGATTCTCAGTTTTTCCTATCACTCCCAAACACAAATTGGTAGTATAGTACCAGTAGTACTGAAATAAGTTCTAGTGCTCAATTCTGAAGGCGCAGGAGTTAAGTGACAAGAGTTAGTATGAGATAAACAGGTGTATTCAGGTGCTAGCAACCTAGGAAGAGAAGGTGTTTCCCCCAAAACCCATTTTTTTATCACAGGCTCAGAAAGAAATTTTTGTAGAAAGAGAACAAGGAAACAGGGATTATATGCTTTTAATAATTAACACATTCTCTCATGATCTCACCCCCTTAAGATTACTCTGATTTGTAAGTGTAAAAGATTCCTGAATAAAGGGTCCGTTTGTCCTCATATTAAACTTTTGGGAGACGTTTAAAGTAAGGATGTTATCCAGACTCAAAAGAGCTTTCTGGAGTTCAAAAAATATTTGTTGTTTATTTATTCCATTTTGCATTTAGTTATTAATTACTTTTGAGCCAGATTCATTGTTGTCTTTGTTCTTTATATTTCATAGAGGAAGAAATTGGCACAAGTCACAAAATGTTGAACAAGCTAATGTATCCTCTGTCTTAGTTGTGTGTGTAGTTGGAGAATTGAGGGTGCCTCTTAAATATTTACCTTTCTTAATGGATAGAAAGGACAGTAAGATGTTACTTTGTTACATGTAAATTTTATAAAATTTCAGGCTGAAATGGATCAGCGAGAAAGGCCCTTGTCCAGTATAAGGCTGACTCTGATTCAATCTGTACTAGCTGGGTCCCTGGAATATTTCTAGATGTGATCCCTGATCACAGGAAGAGTAACCACTGAGCTATACCCAGGTGTGGCCCCAAGACAAAATAAACAGAGGCAAAATATAATCTTTGTTTTCAGGTTTTTTTTTTTTTTTTTGCTTTCGAGGCCACAGTCTACAGTGATCAGGATTTACCCTGCAATAGGATTTGCTGAGAGATCACTCCTCCTGAGGTGATCCAAAAATAATATGCTGTGCCAGTTACTAAACTAAGCTGGGTATATGCAAGGCAGGCACTTAAAGTGCCATCCCATCTCTTGGGAGCCTCATCATTAAATCTGGCACCACATGGTACCTTTGGCTATTATCCCAAAACAAAATCATGCAAACAAATTTAAAAAATTCAAATTGTCAAGGAAAAGGGATTTTTGGAACAATTTTACATTTTATCTACTTATTGCCTACATCTGCACTACATAGCAGAGTTCATTGCTGGAATGAAGAATCCATGACTTGAAAAATACAGTCGGTTACTTTCAAAAAAACTTTCAGTATTTTTATTCACTGTATCACTGTATCACTGTATTCCCATAGTTCACCAATTTGCTGGAGCGGGCACCAGTAACATCTTCCTACGTCCCATCACAAGCGATTGTAGCTCAAGGGCATCTGCTTGCTCCAGGGACAGGAAGAGCCTCAAACCATTCTTCAGGTAATGGAATTGAAGTCCATAATTGTTACTAGTTTTTGGCATAACACATAAAACACAGGTAGCTTGCCAGGTTCTGCAGTGTAGGTGGTATACTATCAGTGGAAGCCTCTCATCTCAAGCATTTACTGATGAAACTTATAGGGAAAGATCAGGTTTTCCCTTGGATGGAGCTCTGAGGAACTATGGAGTCTGAATTTTGAGAATGACTGACCGCATGATCTGTGGGTTGCTCTGGCTTCTTGCTAGGCTTATTGGGATGATGGATATCAGTTAAAAACCTGTCTAGAACTGTATACAGTGTATAAATGTGAAGGATCCTGGGAAGGACCTTGTTCTAAAATCAGTATTATCTAAGAACATCAGTGTTTTTATTATATGTCATTTTTCTATGATGCTTGCAAGATTGTCAGGGATGCCGCTGGGGTCCCAGACAGTATCAGGGCAGAAGGTCTCTTCTGTATTCTCTCTGTTATATTTGATATACCAAATAACAGTAACATTTATATTAGGTCATTCCCATGACCTAATATAATGATTTGAGGCTCTTTATGTTCCTGGAGCGAGCAGATGCCATTGGGCTCTACTAGCATGAGACAGGACATATGGAGATATTACAGGTGCCCTCTCAAGCAAATAGATGATCAACAGGAGGATAGTGATAGTGATAGTGATAAAACACTGGAGAGAAAGAGGGGTCTGGTATAAAGTGATATATCTTAATTCCATGGGCTTCATGTAATCTAGATGGTACCCACAAGGTCATTCTTATTTATTATTTGCACCAGGGTGATTTTGAGTATCTTGTTCTCCGTATACTGAAATGGTCACACCCGCCTGCTTGAGAGCAAACTAGTTTAATCCTTCCTATAGCCTTCCTATAGTCTCAACGTAGCCAGGGTGGCAGTCTACTAGTAAATTCTAACATTCCCATGTTGGGTGGAGCGAATATAAAGAGGAGTTGTGCTCAATCTAGAAAACATTGAAGTCTTAGCAGAAGTATAATAAGTAAGAAGTTATTCAGAGTCAAAGTGACTTCTTTAACTGCCACACCCTTTATCAGTGTTTAAGTAGAAGAGAGATCTCATTAGAGTCAAACTTGACTTAAGAATACATTCAGTAGATTAAGCTGTAAGTGGGTAAAACAGCAAAGCTCCCAGACTAGCTAAACCTATCATCCAACACAAGATTGTTAAAATAACCCAATGTGAATGTAGTTTGCAATGAAAGAATATTTTAAATCTAATCTAGGTCAAATTCCCACATTTTTATTTATTTATGCTCATTTTTTCATTTTAATATAGTGATATATACCAATGTGATCTTTTTCTTCCACTTTTTTGGAATTAATGTTTAAAAATTTCTAAATAGACTAAAATTACCGTAATCATTTTTTTTTTCTTTGTGGGTCACACCTGGCAATGCTCACGGTTTACTCCTGTTTCTGCACTCAGGAATTATTCCTGGCGATGCTCAGGGACCATATGGGATGCCGGGGATTGAACCCAGATCGGCTGCGTGCAAGGCAAGCGCCCTACCTGCTGGACTATCACTCTGGCCCCAATCATTTCCTTTTGACTGAAGAAGTATTTAGAAGAGATTTAAACTATCTATGTATTTCAGATGTTTTGATTTAGGAAGTTATTTTATTATCAATCCCAATTATTTTACAAAGAGTTCAGAAAATATGGCATATAATTTATAACTTTATGAAGCTTATATATTATCCTTTTTACAAATAAATCAAGGAATTTGAAAATGATTTATTTACATTAATGTATAATGTTTTTATTTATTTAAGATGCATTATATGAATTCATTTCAATTACTGAGAACCTTAATCTTTTTCATCACTATTACTTAATCGTTCTCCCAAGGTCAGTGCTGTCAATACTTCTGAGCATCACTGTATCACTGTCTTCACGTTCATCATGGATTTGCTCAAGGGGGCCTCAGTAACATCTCCATATGTCCTGTCTCATGCAAGTAGAGCCCAAGGGCATCTGCTTGCTCCAGGAACATAAAGAGCCTCAAACCATTCCATAAGGTCATGGGAATTAGGTCTATAATTGTTACTGGAATTGGCATATCAAATACGACACGGGTAGCTTGCCAGGCTCTGCATACTCTTGTAGTCATCTCTAAATCAAGCATTTATTGATGAACCACGCGGTCGCTTAGGGCCGCGTGAGCCAGGCTGTGATAGGCTGGTCTGCAGGGTGGAGTTCTGATGAGAGGGAAGTCCGGATTTGGAAAATGGAGGCCCTCATGGACTGGGGGATCACTTCTGAGTAAAATTATTTAAATATCTTGTATTACTTGTCTTCCTGTTGTTCATTGATTTACTCAAGTGGGCAACAGTAACATCTTCATATGTCCCTGTCAGTGCCAGTGTAGCCAAATGCATCTGCTCATTCCAGGAACACGAAGAGTCTCAAACCATTCGCTCAGGTCATGGGAATGAGGTATATAATTGTTATTGTTTTGGCATATCAAATTTGATTTAATATCAAATTTGATATTAAATATAGAAGTGTGGATATAATTTTAACATAAGTTATTAAAATTAATTCAGTATAAATTTCTCAGTATCTAATCTTTTCTGGGCAAATGTGAGAGTCCCTAATCTCATGAACCTTTATGAACACTCTGGTGTCTTTAGCCATTTGCTATTTCCTTAATATATTACTTTATTTTACAGACTAGTTTGAAGTTTTGTTTGGTGCTGATTTACAAGTACTGTTACAGATTATGCTTACTTATTTATATGCAATTTTTGACATTTCAATGGAAACATATAAGGGAGAAGGCCAAGTTTAAAATGACATTATTCTCAATAATTGTATTTTTCAATACACAGCAGATTTTTGATATTACTTTCTATTTATTAAGAGAACTATGATGGAATATAACAGTATGAACTTAATGGATTTCAAATATGAAAAAATTATAATCAAAACAGATTTCCAAGCATTTTAAAGACAGTTGAAATGTGTGTTAGAAATATTCTTTAATATTATTATAATGTCTAATATGATAATGTCTGATACATGCATGGATTCACAAACTCTAATTTATGAGTCCTTCTAAGGAGACTACGAACTTTGGATTAATAGCTATAGCTTTAAAAGAATATGACTTCCAATTTGGAATTTCAGTGGGACTTATTATGTGAATTAATTCTTAATCCCTAGTTTATGGAAGTGCAATTGAAAATTATCACTTTAATGTGTGATTCATTGAATGAATTTACATTACATCAGTTAAATATTACTCTAGGGGTAAAAATATTTACCAGGGTTTCCCCAAATGATCCATGCTTTATCCAGAAAGGATTTTTTTTATTTAAAAGCATTAATTTCATTATTCAATGTTGATATGTTTTTCTTTGGCCATATATATTTCTATTGTTATTTTCATTACAGATTAGGCATGTAGAAAAATAACTTTCTTGCTTTTATATAAGAACGTTGCAAACATTTCTGCTAATTGAGTCAGATTTTTATTCCTCTTACTGGGATAGAAAAGGTTAATTTTTCTAATAAATGGCACCTACTCTATTGTATAAGTTTGTAAACAGCTTTTATATTGGTTGCAACTTAACTGTTCATTGTAGAAAATACTGTCTGGTAACAAACAAAAAACTGAATTTTTTTTGTTTGTCATCAGGAAGCAATAGGTCTAGTTTGAAATGTGCCTCTCCAATTGGAAATATTGCCCTCTTCCATCTTAAGGACATGAACTTTACACAGTTCAACTAGGGGTGTAAAAATCAAGCAAACAATCAAAATATCAATTGTAAGAGATATAAATAAAAAATCAGAAAGTAAATAATAGCAAATCACTAAGAAGAAAAAATTCAGTAAAAATGGCAACTGGATCCCACAGGATGTCAAAAGATCATGTGACTGCCCACCTACAAGATGGTCAGACTTCTTCATTAAGACCCTGAAGGAATGAATAGTTTGAGGCTCTTCATATTCCTGAAGCAACCTGATGCCATTGGGCTACACTGGCACGTGATAGGTCAAATGGAAATGTTACTGGTGCCCGCTTGAGCAAATCAATGAATAACAGGATGTCACATCATCAAGTGATCAAAAACACCACATATTATCTTTATCCTAAAAGTCAGCTTAAGCATTCAATAATACTAGATAATGTAATGATGAAAAAATGCTGGAAGTGATGTCTATAGAAACTTTGTCCCAATATAGCTCTGTTCCCTGTATGTCCCTGAGATCCTTCCGGAAGTCACTTGCTGCCAATTCTGTCAACACTTAAGAAGAGTCCACTTTTGGGTATATATCCTCCAAACAAAACAAAGCAAAGATTTATTCAAAAGGACATATGCACTCCTATGTTTATAATTGCACTTATTATAGTAGTCAAGATACAGATACAGTCCAAATGTTCAAGTACAGATGAATGGATGAGGAAGATGCTGTATATGTATGCATTGGAATGCAATTTAACTCTAAGAAAGATAAAATCATCAAATATGTAGCAACATGGATGGAACTTAATGATATCATGCTGAGTGAAGTTAGTAAGAAGGAATTGACAAATATGAAATGATCTCACTCAGATGTGGAAGTTCAAGACACAGCAGAGTAGGGACTGGAGCAATAGAATACCAGTAGGGCATCTGCCTTGCATGCCACTGACCCTGGTTCAACGCTCAGTGCCCCTGTGTCACCCAGGAATGATCCCTGACCACAGAGCCAGGTATAAACACGAGTACTACTAGATGTGGCCTCCAAACCAGATGAAAAATAAAAATAAAATAAAGACAGATGACAACATAGCAGCAAAGGTCTAAAGGCAACATAATTTGTGAACTATTGTGGGGGAACAAAACTGGTTTGGATGTGGGGGTTTGAGAGGAAGTAGAATTCTTGGAAGTGGGGACTGGGTACAAGGGTGATGGATAAATTGTTGGAATAATCTTTGTGATGAACCATTATTAATAGCATTGTAAACTGTAGAATTTCAATAAAAATAGAAATAAAAATTTAAGGTATGGACAGATATTAGACATGGGAGCAAAAACCCACTGATATTTCTAGTTCCGTCTCTGACAGCTGCTCACTTAATTGGAAATCAGAGAGTGCAACTGGAATACCATTCAGGTTTTTTTTTTTTTTTTTTGATTGGAAAACTTTGTTCTGGAATCTCATAGTGAGTATGATTGAGAAACTAAACTATACCACCGCAGTTCAAATCACTTGTATCGCTTGTCTTGTCTTTTATTGTTCATGGAATGTTCGAGCTGGTGCCAATAATGACTCCATTCATTGGAAATGAGGCCCATTATTGTTACTGTTTTGGGCATATTGAATATACCATGGGTAGCTCTGCCGTGTTTCTGGGTTCACCCCAGGGAGCCCAGTCTTTTTCTATGTCAGACCATCAACCATCTAGGGCCCACGGGACAGAATCCTGGGGTGTGTAGACAAGACTTTCTCCTGTCTACCCCCCCTGCTAATGCAGCTGGGTAGCTCAGCCACACCTGAAACACCTTGAGGGGCAGATAATTCAAATACCAGAGAGTAAAACAAAAGCTAAACCAGGCATTTAGAAGTAAAATAAGCGAAAATCACTCATTCAGATTGTGAATTAAACATAGAATTAAATAAAATGTTAACTGAATAAAATGTAATTAAATAAGTTCTCAACTAAATAAAATGTTAAATGTTATTGTGATAAAGTTGCAAAACACTATATATAAAATTTATATGGTGACTTTTGGTTCACCTTATTCTTTTAACTTCTATTGTTCACTGCAAACACTAACAAAAATATTAATGTTAATTCAAACTATTCAACATCTTTAGGTTAGTTGGATGTGCTTAGGGAATAAGCACTGAAATCTGTACTGAAGTGATGGAATGTGTTTTGTTAATGCATTTGGCAACTTGTCTGAGGGAAATTACTTTATTATTATTGAGACAAATATCACACTCTTTTACCCAAATAAATTGCTTATAACCAGCCATTTCTTTGTGAAGACAAAAGATGGCTAGTATTGGAAAGGATGCAAAAAAACCCTTGAGTTTTATTTAGGCAATGGTTAAGCTGTGAAGAAGCACACATCCATGCGCTATTCTCTTGCTATATCTACTGAATTTTCTGTGCAGAGAACCGATTGACTCCTTCCCATCTATTGAAAGATGAAGTATCATTACGACAATCCCTACTGTTTCTAGGAGAGGAGCAAAGCAAGTTTATAATCCACAAACCAGGGTTAAAGAAACAGGCCCTCACAGGAGACACTATAAAAAAGAGAAAATCCTCTAGTAAAGATGCTTTCTTTCCCTAATCTCTGAGAGTGGCCCAAATCTGCTTTTCCAAGAATATCTAGATGATAATCAAGAATTAAGTAAATACACTTTCTAATACTAAAAGATGGCAAAACACAGTGGAAACATTACAGGGTCAGAGAGTTCTGGGGTAAAGTATTTGCCTTTCATTAAGCAGATCCCAGTGTGAACCCCAACATTGCATATGATTCAATGAGTACCAACACAGGTCACCACTGGACACGGATAGCCCCTCAACATGGATGGATGCCCCCCACCAAAAAAAAGACTTACATAAAACTATGACTAGATTTAATGTCATAGACTTCTACTGATCTCAGACTATCTTTTTTTCCTTATTTGTATTGAACAGGAGTCAAAAATAAACCCTTGAGATTAATTTTAGCAAATGGTTAAGCTGTGAAGAAGCACTCGTTGTTGCTATATTTTCTTGATATATCTACTGAATTTTCCATGCAGATAACCAATTGAATATATTAATTTAATATGTGAAAAAGGTCAGCCTCATGATTGCAGTTTAGTTTTACTTAGAGCTGCACATGGTTGCAAAACTAATTTTAGCCAGAAAATGAAAAGATGTGAGTCCCTGCGTTTTCTCTCCAGCACAAAAGCATAGTAAGAATGAGGGAGTGACCCATTTGACCCAGCCATACCACTCCTGAGAATATACCCTGGGAGGCCAAAACAAACAGCAGAAACAGAATCTATATTGTTCTGCCAACAACACTTCTATGTTCATCACAGCACTTCACAATAGCCAGAATCTGGAAACAACTAGAGTTCCCGAGAACAGACAACTGTATAAAGAACTTTTTGGTACATCTACACAAAGGAATACTATGCACCTGTTAGGAAAAACAGTTATGAAATTTGCCTATAAATGGATGGACATGGAGACGATCATGCTGAGTGAAATTAGACAGAGAGAAAAGGACACATACAGAATTATTGCATTTATCTGTGGGCTATAAATATAGCATGATACCAATATCCAAGGCCAGGCAAAGCATGCATCAGGAGGTCTTGTCAGTGGGTGGAATCTACCACAAGTATGTGGGAGTAAGAGAATAGGCAAGACAGAGGAAGGAACAATTGCACTAGTAATTGTTGAAAATGATAATACCAGCATTGGATGTAGGCAAAAGGATATGCATGATGATCTTTAAATGCATATAGTACAAATGCAATGTGTAAGAGAAAGGATAAAGCTAGGGGAATTTGAGAGAGCGAGAGAGAGAGAGAGGCAATGTACAGCCATACAGGCAGGCTGGGAGGAGAGGGAGATAGAATCAGGGAATATTGGTGGTGGGAAGTGGGTACTGGTGGAGGGATGTGTATTGGAACATTGTATGACTGAAACCCAAATATGAACATATTTGTAATTGTATATCTCATGGTGGAGCAATAGCAAATAAATAGTCCTATGGAGATGTTACTGGTGCCCGCTGGAGCAAATTGATGATCAACGGGAAGACAAGTGACAAGTGACAAATAAAAATTTAAAAAAAAGAAAGAAAAAAAGAATTAGGGAGTGAAAGTGAAAATAGAATGGAAAAGAAAGAAAGAAGAAAGACATATGAAGACTATCTCCAGTATGTTTTTCCTTGAGTAAAGTAGTGTAGTCAGGTACAAATGTAGTTGCTTTTAGATCAAGAAGTAATGATAAATATATATATATATATATATATAATTATATATATATATATACTTTCATTCACTGTTTGTGGGTATGTCAAATGGTTCAAATTTTCTGAAAACCATATGATGTTCCTAAAATATCTAGGAATTCATCTTCCTTTTATGGGGGTTTGGGGGCTTTTTTGGGGTCACACCCGGCATCCTCAGCAATTATTCCTGGATCTGCACTCAGGAATTATGCCTGGCTGTGCTCAGAGGACCATATGGGACGTTGGAGATCCAACCCAGGTTGGATCTCTTGCAAGGCAAATGCCATAACCGCTGTGCTCTTATTTTAATTCCTAAATTTATCTTCCTTTTGAGCCAGTAACTACTCTTCTTGGAATAGACCATTAAGGATCAAAAGACAAGATAAAGTCATACAATCTTTTGCTACATAGATGGACCTGGAGAGTGTATACCCTCCTGAATGAAGTTAGTATGTTGAGCTCTTCAAGAGTCTGAAGCACAGAACCAGGAGTCAGTGTGGCCCAAAAGACAAAAAAAAATGATTATACTATTAACTGTTGAAGATCATTTTGATGATTTTATTAGCATTTTTAAATACATGCTAATTCTTTCAAAATGTAGAAAAATAATTAATACCTGATGAAACAAATTCATTACAGGGGGAAGGTGCAGATCTTGCACCCACCCACCCACCCAGCAAACCCTACTTGGATCCCAGCCACATGCTTCCTTAAGAACTATAAGGAATTAGCCATGATTCAGAGCCAGCTGTAAAGCCTGGGATTAGCTGAGTGTGATCCAACCTCCTCTCTGTCTCACACATGGCCCAGAAAGTTGATTAAAAGCACATTTACAGACATCATTTAAAACCAAAGTACAAAGAAACTGCAATCAATTTATTTCTCTCAGTATCCACCCACTTGGGGTTTGGTCTTATTTTATGTTGGTAAGTTACTTATATTTACTTTTTTTAAGGAATGACATTAGATAGCTAATTGCTTTCTAAAATGTTAGTAATTTATTCAATTTTCTAATAGTTTTATAAAAGGAGAAACATCCCTCACTTCACAGAATTTGTTTTAATCTTACAGAGTTCATTTAGTAGGAAAAAAGTTTATTTGAATTACTTGTCCTAACAGCTTTGGTACAGCTGTATAATCAGGTATTATCTCATGTTCCTTCTAGATCTCCCAAACATGACCAAAGTAGGATGAGAAGATGCACTTTCAGAATCAAGACTTTGTTTTTCACCACAGCAATATTTACAACAAAGTAACTGTCTTTGTTTTGCTGACTTTATAGTAAGAGTACATGCTACTATAATGACAGAGGACATACTTCCTAGTCCAGAAAAATAAAGAACTTTTTTTAGCCAGTACCTTTAGTGACTCTATTTCCATTTAATTACTGAGAAGCAATTGAAATAAACGCATTAAACTTTTCAGTGGTTTTGACATCTACAGTAAAAAAAGCCAATGCATAGCTTATTGCTGTCTAAATGTAACACTGTCTAAATTCCAAAGCTTTGAAATTAATATCCATTTTATCTTAATATATTAGAGAAAGTGAATCTTAATATTGAATGAATGAAATTCTCACAATGTGATTATTTCCAATTTTGTTTTTATACAGTACTAATTTCTTTCTGTCATATAATTGTGTTTAATATTTCATTGAGTCTTATGATGTGGCAAAAATTCTGACCTAAGTACAATTGTACAATTTCAATAGAACTTCTCTCTCCCTCGGGAGAAGAACAACTAAAAAAAAAAAAAAAGGCACTCTCCTTATTTCTGTAGGCAGTAAAAAAAACCTCAAATAAAGAGAAAAGAAATTTATATCAAATTAATCTTTATGTAACCTAACAGTGAAATGTAGTATTCACTACCACTAACTCTTTCTTCACAAAACAATTATCCAAGCTATTTTTAAAATGATTTATCAAATAATTCAGTTATTATGTGAGGTATTTCCCATGCAACATATCCTTTGTTTAGGGATCACTATTTTTATTAAGATAACATTAGTTTACATGCTTAAGAAATATCTACCTAAGAAAGGAATTGAAATATTCTTTCAATTAATATAATATATAATATATAATATTATATATTTAATGCATAATATGATATATGATATGCATATGATATCATATAGCATATAGCATATATTATAACATATTATTATATAATATATAGTTTATATCATATATAAATAATGTATTGATAATGTATTATTAATATAATAATAATGTGTTAAGTTTCATCAGTAAATGCTCGAGATGAGAGCCTTCTACTGAGAATATACCACCTACACGGCAGAGCCTGGCAACCTACCCTTGTTTTATTTGTTATGCCAAAAACTAGTAACAATAATGGACCTCAGTTCCATGACCTGAAGAATGGTTTGAGGCTCTTTTCTCTCCCTGGAGCAAGCAGATGCCCTTGTGCTAGACTTGCTTGTGACAGGACATATGAAGATGTTTCTGGTGCTCCCTCGAGCAAATCGGTGAACAATGGGAAGACAGTGATACAGTGAATCTCATAACTGTTCAAAATATTTATTCATACAATTTATTTATTCTTAAATTATCAAAGTTGTCCCATCTTAATTTATTGAATACTTTTTTGTCATAAATGTATAAAATATTTATATAGACTAGAGCATTGTTTGAAATTCAATATATAACCCAATAAATCTACAACCTAATAAAATTATTTTCTTTCATATAAGCACACATATGCAGAGGTGACTTCTGCTCAATTACATGAGTCTAGATACTCATCAGCTAGTTTTTAATATTTCCATAGACATTAATCTGAAAGGACATGGGTTTATCAATTTCTTCACAACTCATTTACAACATTGAAGATATAAAAACAAATACATTCTCAACATCAGATGAATAATAAGAAAATTGTGGTTAATACATACAATAGAATAGTATTCAGCATTGAGAAAAGATGAAATCTTGCACCTTGCTTCCAAGTTGAATGTAACTGGAGGAATTCATTCTAGTTTAAGTGAGTCAGAAAGCAAAAGACAAATATCAGATGGTCTCACGTATTTGCTCAGTAAAATTTAGTAAGTATCAAGTAATTAAGCAACTCCCAGTGCAAATACATGCTTTGAATTATGGTCAGTAAAATTGTAATCTGTGAATATTAAAGTATTAAAGGGAGTCAGGAATAATGAGGGCTAGACTTTGGCACTCCGGTGCGGGCACGGTATAGGTGAATCAAAATAATAGTGGTGATATAAGAATAATTGCAAACAATTTTTTTAAAAATCTGTTTTTATTACTAAACAAAATTTGTAATTATTTGAAACTTCAATCATCTAATAAAAGGTATTTGAAGCTTCAATCATCTAATAAAAGTGTGAAATATCTAGAACAATAATTATTTCTGCTACAAAGTTGTCTTGATGTTTTACATTTAATTATTATCATGCTTTTTAATTCCTAGTTATCTAACATCTACATACTTATTGCTATGGGACACAGAAGATTCTTTCCATAATAGTTATACCTGGTAATCTCATTTTTATATTGATCCATGAAAAGCCAATTAGGAGCAAAACATGTTAATATCTATGTGAAATAAACTGGTAAAATAGTGAATCAGAAAAAATCATGGAGTTAAATAAAAAAAATTCTTTAACACCTTATTTGTAAATTATTGCTTTGAATTAACTGAGTTTTAAATCTATTTCCATAGGAAATACTGTATTTGCTATATCAGTTATGTCACATCACTGAAGCAGAGCTGTTAGACACATCCTCTTAATATTCTTTCTTTACTGTAATACTCTTCATTTGTGAGTTATTTTTCCAGGACAAGACTAATTAAGGCAATAATAGTATTGTAAAGTTAAACACAGTAGGATAACTATCCTTAATTTTAAACAAGGCATTTCACTATTATAGAAAAAATCCTGCTCAGAATAGTAAAATCAAACCATGTTCTATATATAATAACATATTTTGATCTTAAAGCATTTTTTAAAGGCTTGGATAATGCTTGTTACATTTGTAAACATGTCTACTGAGTTTATGCCCACTTCTGATGTCTGAGAGCAGAGTTGATGTTTTTGAAAAAGGATTTGACTAAAACCATTCCTTTGTTTTTTAACATTTAATAAACTGTTAAATAATAAATTGTTGAACGTTTAGCCTTGTGAAAATTAAAGTAGATTTTTTATTAGTAGTAGTCATTGAATACATGCTATGAGTCGAATTATTGCAAAGCAGTCCATATACTCATTTAACTAATTGAGTATTTAACTAATTAAATAGTTTTGCTTTAAACAGGCAGTATTGGGGCGGCGTAGCCCGCGGGTAGGGCGTTGCCGCGGGCCGGCAGTGGCCCGGTTCAACCCGGCATCCCATATGGTCCCCGAGCACTGCCAGGGAATCCTGAGCACAGAGCCGGAGACCCGGCACGCCGGGTGACCCCAAAAAAAAAAAATAAATAAATAAATAAACAGGCAGTATTTAAAATAGAGTGGAATTGTATCCCTGAACATCACATATTTGTTGGATCGCTTAAGAGATGATGTCTTTGGAACTACTAAGCAGTAGAGCTGAGAGCTGGGATGTGAACCCAAGTTTGATGTCAGGAACCATGGCCAGTCTACTCTATCATATTTCTCCCTTAACTAGGACCAGTAGTTAATCTGAATAAATAAATATCAAATATCCACCTAAAAATAGAGTGGAATTGAGGTAAATTTGGAATCAATTCTGTTCTCAAACACATGCTTTTGGGGTCTGAGAGATAGCTCAGGGGTTAAAGCACTTGTCTTACACGCAACCCACTCAGATTCTATCCCTGTCATGACATGATCATTAACCACCACCAGGAGTGTCCTTAAGAACAGAACCAGCAGTAAGCCGTGTTCACTCTCATATGTCTGCCTTGTGCCCTCTGGACCCCCAATATAAAGCCCCACATAATATATGGAAATTATTTACCTTTTTTGAAATCTGTAGAAAATCTTAGAGAAGTGCCTCTTCAAGGAAATATGAAAAAAAATATCCTAAATTCATGAGGGTTGATACATCACAAGATAAATAGCCAAATGAAACAATAATTGTGTTGTCAGACATAAAATACTTCTCCTTAAATTCATTTCCTTGTTGTGGTCTAAACATCAAGTTAAATAGAATTTCTGTCTAATTTTATTTTCTTGTGGAGCCAATAGAGCTCTAATTTGTACCAGGAAGCATTCATTTGCAAGTAATGGGTCCTCATCTTCCTTGTTTCTTGGCCTCTATTTCTCCTGATCAAATACTTGAAAGTTATTTTAATGTAACTTTATGTCATATTATGCACTGCTTTTAAACTGTAGTGGTTTCTCAATAGTCAGCACTTCTGCTTCCTTAAGCAATGTATTTGCTAAAAGAGCACAATAGCCAACATTTTCTAACCCTTTGTGAGTTCCTCAGGACTATAAATTCATTATAATGGAGTCAGTGAACTGCTTATATCTACCCCACCAAAATATAGATTTGCTGATTAACACATAATACAAATGCTTTATGTTCCAAACAGTCACCCAGAGGAAAGAATGTGCACTTGATTTTATTGCTCAGCATTATGCAAGATGAAGGGGGCATATGTGTATAATTAAAAAGTTGCAAATGTCACTGACTCTTTGGTCAAGAGGTGATCTTAGAAAAATGTAGGCCATTGTTTATTTTGTGACCTTGTCTACTTGCCAATATAGAGAATTAACACATACACACACAACTGAACTGCCAGCAGAGAAACAAGTCTTAGGCACAGTAATTTATTTCTGGCACAGAAAGATCAATGCAGTATAATTTTTTAGGAGTGCCAAGTGGCAGCACTTCCAATTTTGTCCAATTTTCTATTGATTACTAGCATTGAGAAAATCATCTGGTAAGAGTAGTGATCTGAGGTGTGGTTCTGATTCATAGTGAACTGAGTGTCATGACTCAGAGGACAGGCATGGAAATCTGCCAGAATCAAATTTCAGTTCCATCACTTCCTAGAATTATAACTTTGGAAAACATACCTAACCTCTCTACAAACCTCATTTGCCTCATTTTTTTGACAAGAGATGATAATGGCACCAATCATCTAGGACTGGTTTAAGTATCAAAATAAGAATTACATGCAAAAGGTTTAGAAAAATCTAAGCCAGTATGTGTGAGATTTTTATGACTCAGAGTGGTCACTGTAACCTTCCCTCTTATGACTAACTTCCCCCTCCCCACTCAACTCACCCCACAATCACTTACCTTCCCAAAATCTTTATTTCTCATGTGTTCAGATTTATGACCTATCCTACTTTCTTCTCAAAACTTTGTTTAGAGACCTGTACATTCCAGGGATGAAACTAGTTCATGAATTAATTTCGTAATGGAATACATTAGAACACTTTAGAATTACCAATGCAATGGATATTCTAAATATGCATTGGTAATAAATTGTTTTACTTATGCTTTCTAAGCTGCTTTCTGAGTCCAGATGTAGAAAAGGATGGCCCATATGGGAATGAGGTCTATAATTGTTACTGGTATTTGGCATATCAAATACGACACAGGTAGCTTGCCAGGCTCTGCCACGCAGGTGGGATACTCTTGTAGTCACCTCTAGTCTTGAGGATTTATTGATGAACTGCGCGGCCACAAAGCGCCCACGAGAGTCGGGCTGTGATCAGCTCTTCTGCTGCATGGACCTCTGACGAGAGGGGACTCTGGATGTGGAAAAAGGTGGCCCTCATGGTGTGGGGGGTCCTTTAGCTTCTTGAGAGGCTCTGCTGTGGTGGCAGGCCAGAGCTACACCCGCATTCCCTCCCAGGCACCACGTGATTACCTGGCCACAGGGAGAGCCGGTAGCAGCTTGCCCGTATATTTGAGTCTCTGGATCAGCGTACCTGGGCTAGGGTGAAAAAGACATATCCAGGAATCAGGAATGCTATCTCATTTGCCAAGGAGTCAAAAATCAGATGGACTGGACATGTAATGTGATTTGGAGATGACCACTGGACTAGAGCTATTACAACTGAATCCTCGGGACTTCAAAAGATCACGTGGCTGCCCACCTTCAAGATGGTCAGACTTCTTCGTCAAGACCCTGAATGAATGGTTTGAGGCGCCCGTATTCCTGGAGCAACCAGATGCCATTGGGCTACACTGGCATGTGATAGGATCAAATGGAAAAGTTACTGCTCCCGCTTGAGCAAATCGACAAATAACAGGAGGTAAAGTGATCGAAGTGATTAAGTGATTTAATTAATTTATACTTGTTCCCATGCTGGGGATTGACCCAGGGCCTTATCCTTGGCAGTTCGTCAGAGCTCCACACAGCAGAAGAGCTGATTGCAAGACTGACTCAGCAGAGCCCCCCCTCCCCATACAGCAGTCTTTCTCAAGCCCAGCCCAGGTATGCCTGATCCAGAGATTCACATACAGGGGGCAGAGCTGCTACTGGCTCTCCCTGTGCCCAGCTGACCAAGAAGTGCCAGGGAGGGAAGGCAGGTTCTA
Organism: Cryptotis parvus; assembly: GCA_021461705.1. Taxonomy (NCBI): domain Eukaryota; kingdom Metazoa; phylum Chordata; class Mammalia; order Eulipotyphla; family Soricidae; genus Cryptotis; species Cryptotis parvus. The sequence continues at coordinate 31,348 of JAJIBD010026314.1, forward strand.
GTCCTGGCCCGCCATCCCAGCAGAGCCTTGCAAGAAGCCAGAGGAACCCCCCACACCATGAGGGCTCCCATTTTCCACTTCGGACTCCCCAGCTCGTCGGGAGTCCACCCAGCGGAAGAACTGATCTCAAGCCCATCTAGTGAGTTCACTTTTCAGTGGCAAGGTTTATCAATAAATGCATGAGATGATGGGTGACTACAAGAGTATCCCTCCCACACAGCAGAACCTGGCAAGCAACCTATGTAGTATTTGATCTGCCTAAAACCAGTAACAATTATAGACCTCATTCCCATGACCTGATGTAATGGTTTGAGCCTCTTTATGTTCAGGAATGAGCAGATACCCTTGGACTACTCTAGCATGTGAGAGGATGTATGGACATGTACTGCTGCCCACTTGAGCAAATCAATGAACAATGGGAAGACAAGTGATACAAGTGAAATGATACTTATGCTTTCTAATATGTGCATGGTGTCATTTATATTATAGAGGAAGAAACTAAGGCTTGGAAAGAAAAAGCTGCTTACATAGGACTAAATCGTTTAAAGAAGAAACCAGAAAATTAACTCATCTGTTTGGAATCCAAAAACTTTTTATGAAATATTATACTATTAAATTCTTCTTAAAATACATCTTCAATTCAACAAATAGTGTATAACATAATACATAAAACAGTCTCATAAAGTTTTCCTGGTGAATTACTGAAGGAAATCTAACATATATTTATGTTCATACATGTTTATATACATATATATTTATATTAGTTAATTTTACAAGTGACAAAAATAATATTTATTGAGAGTATAAGCTTAATAATGTTATATAGATGGTGCATTGCCAAGAAAAGTAAAAATTAGGTCATCTTAATAATTTCTTTAATGGTTTTTACACAAATGATTTATAATGGTGAGCAGCATTCAAGTTCTAGTTTCTCTGAAAGATTGCAAATTTTTAGTAGGGTTCTAAAAGTTACGGGAAGGAGTTTAGTGAGAAATTTCAAACAAGAGTCAATGGGAGTTTATCTCCAAAACGAAAATTCTCTGAATCATGCCTAATAAGTAATGCCACCTACCTTCTACTAGCTCACCTCTGTATTGACTAGTTCCATATATCAAGTTTTCAGTGAATCACTTTTCATAGGAACTCAAACTGCTTTTACTTGTTTGAGGAGGAATGGTTATGAAATTGAACAAAGGAGTCCTAAGTAAACTCTGAAGTTCTAAATAAAATATTACATAATATTTGGCCAAAGATGGCAGAGTTTCTTCTTCTCTTTGAAGTTTTTCATTGCTATATACCTGAATAAGAATATAGGAATCATTTTCCTCACTCATAGAGACATCACGTATAGACTAGAAGTTCCAGAAGTTCAAAAAGTTCCAAGATTCACATCTCTAAAAAAAGTCTTTAGTTTTGTTTGTTTGTTTGCAAATAACTTGGCAATCTCCAAAGAGCAGAGAGATGTCTGCATATTAATTAAAAAACAAAAATTAATCAGCTTATGCTGCCTTAAAACACAGTGTCCACATAGTAGCAAAGCATGATCAAAAGAAAAAATACCAATGAAAATCTACTACAAGTTCCATTTTAGAGTATCTAATGAATATTATTGGCAAATTCATTTTTTAAAATGAGAGGGAGATTTTTAGTTCATAACTAAATCAATGAAATAAACTCCAAGTTGTTATGAGGCAATTATTATACTAAGTGTAGCAATTGAATATTTATGTCCCCTCCTCCAAAATTCATATTTTCTATCTACACTCATGGCATTTTTAGATAAGCCATTTGAGAGGAATTTTAGATATATGATAGTGTTTTCAGTTGGAGTCTGTGCTCTTTATGAGAAGACAAGATAGAGTGAACTCTACCATATACACATGTAAAATAATATATGTCTCTTCACAGTAGAAACAATGTGCTCATCAGACAGTCACTGAATGACTGAACCTTCATTCTTGAGTTCCCATCTTCAAAAATTATGAAGAACAATGTGCAACAAATGCATATTATTCATCGTGTGCGATAGGTATAAACTTTTATATATCAATCCTGAGTAAAACATACATCAAGAGGGAATAATCTCCTCTTTATACTAAAACATTTATAACAAACCATTGACTAATTGACTAAAAGGATTATTTAAAAGTAATCAAAATAAAAAAAATTGAACAAAAAATAAAATAATATCTGCTGGCTCAGGCTACTTGGCGAAGGTCTTGATTGAATGGGATTTGAGTTGAATAGAAAATACTGGAAACATGTGACCCAAATCCATGATGCAAATACATGTAGTTATTCATGGAAAAAAATGCTCAATATACAAAACACAAGTTTTTCGCTATAATATAACAAATCATTCCTGGAAAAGAAATTGCCAACGCCCACCTTTAATTATGGTGATATTTCTTAAAATTTTCTGATGAATTTTATTCACATAAAGAGCTATAGATAATGCTAAAAGCCAAGAATCTAGCTAAACTAAATTAAGAAAATATTGCAAACAATTTACAAAAGTTATGTTTGATTTTTCCCTTTCTTTTGTGTTTTGATTAGAAAGAATATGAGGTAATAATATACCTGTTCTTGGAAACATTAATGCAATGAGGGGGCATACTTAAAATAAGGTAAGAAAGCAAAATGATTTAACTTAAACCTTGTTTTAATATTCTTTGCAAAAGAAATATATTGAGAGTTCAAAAGGGCAAAAATATAATGCATATTAAATTTAAATTCAAAGAAACTTAGATTTACAATATGGTTTCAACTTGTTTTTAATACAGAGTCAGACAAAGGTTTGTCAGACACCTAAATGAATTAAATAAAAAAAACATATGATTCCTGTTTTGACTTGACTGGGAAAAAGTCAAATAGACATATTTTATTTTTAAGCTTATCAAAATAGAAAGTAGTAAAAATCAAGGTACTTATTTGGAGAAAGTCAATAAAGTGAGACCAAACTAGTTTACTCAAATACCTAAAGTATACATATATTAAAAAAGAAAAACTTTTTTATTGTTCCTCTCAATGAAAGAGAATTTTATCTTGTATCACTTGTATCAATTGTCTTCACGTTGATCATCGATTTGCTAGAGCAGGCATCAGTTACATCTCCATAAGTCCTGTCACAAACTAGTGTAGCCCAAGGACATCTGCTAGCTAGAGGAACATAAAGAGTCCCAAACCATTCCATCAGGTTATGGGAATGAGGACTATAATTGTTACTGGTATTTGGCATATCACATATGACCCGGGTAGCTTCTGAGGCTCTACCATGCTGGTGGGATAGTCTTGTAGTCACCTCTAATCTCGAGCATTTATTGATGAACTGTGCATTCACAAAGAGTCCGTGTGAGCCAGGCTGTGATCAGCTCTTCTGCTGGGTGGAGCTCTGACGAGAGGGAGTCTGGATGTGGAAAATGGTGGCCCTCATGGTGTGGTGGGTCTTTGAGCTTCTTGCAAGGCTCTGCTGTGGTGGTGGGCCAGGCTAGAACCCACCTTCCCTCCTGGGTGCCTCTTGATCACCTGGCCACAGGGAGAGCCGGTAGCAGCTCTGCCCCATATATGTGAGTCTCTGGATCAGCATACCTGGGCTGGGCTTAAAAAAAAACTGCTGCAGGTTGGGTCTGTGATAAGCTGGGCTTTTGCTGGGTGGAGCTCTGACGAGAGGGGACCCTCATGACATTATGAGGGTCACCATTTCTAGAAAAAGTGCCATAGATTTATGTAAAGAGAACAAATATATTTTTTTCATGAGATAACTACCTTCTATTATTGTTTTGTAGTCACATGGAGCTGTACTCAGGCCTAACTCCAGGTGGATGCTCAAAGATCACATTGGAAAGGTTTGGGCAGGGGGAAGGCTTTTGTGTAGCCAGATCTCAAATCCAGGTTGGTCACATGCAAGGCAAACAGCTTACCAGCCACACTATTACTCCAGCCATGTATCTTCTAAGTATTTTGTTGTTGCTGTTTAACAAAAGATTAACCAGAAACACTTAAAGCCATGAGGTTTGCCATATGCTTAATTAATAGTCAGTTCATCCTGTTAAACTATTCTTTTCCTAAACCAGCTCAACAATCTGTAACAATCCCTTTTACTTCACATGATTTTTTTTTGATAAGTCTGAGCAATGAGGAATCGGTATAACAAATGCAATGTTTTCACCACTATTTTAATCAGGTATTATAGCATGATGTATCCTATGAGCAACGCCACTTTTATAAGCACAAAGTGATGAAAACAGATTTAAAATTATTGGAAAACAATATAATACTTATAAAATAGTTAATGTGTTTAATTTATTCTTTGGAAAAGAAAATACAGTTTACCAAGAAAATGTAAGAATGTATCTATTGATTATATATTGACTATATATGTATATATTTATAAATTTGTAAAAGAAAATTTTAAATGACTGAAAAATCAATTAATTAAGGAGCAACTTGTCTATTATAAAATTTAGTATGAAAAATTGATCTAGGCAATTTTATTTTATCAAATCAAAGGTATATTCATGTCCCTTTGTAACAAAATACTATGAAAACAAAAATTGAACACAAACCTGTGTAACTGTTGTTTAGAATGGTTTATACTTGCATATAATATATACATATATTGGCTCTCCATCTTTGGAGCAGCCTGTGTTCTCCCTTGAGCGTGTTACTCTCTCTCACTTTCCCTCCTCCTTCCCCATTCCTAAGATCTCCTTAATAAAATCTTTAAAACTTCAAAAAAATACATATAATGATACTTATTACTTTATTTAGTATAGAAAACTATTTGTAATATAGACAACTATTTGTATAATTTCTCTATATAATTGCATCCCTCGCATCTTTACAATGAATCTTGGTTCCTTCTTATAATGATATTTTGTCATGTAACCATTTGAAAGAACCAAGTACTTAAGTAGACCATGCTGATTATAGACATCATGTGGAGATTCCATGTTAAAAATAGTTTCCAATTAAGGAATCCTTAAATATTTGTATTGTAAAGTCTTTTTCTGGAGTCATTCAATTTTCCACATAAGAGCCTTCCAGTTTCTTCTCTGATTCTTTGGCATGATTACCTGAGTTCTAAAAGCAGATTGTGAGAAAGTCTGGGTTCCTCAGTGTTTAAAGATTAATATTTCTACAATTTATTTCTTAAAATATTTGAGGCTCACTGATGTTTCCTGCTTGACATAAGTAATCTGAGTTTGGAGCATTTGAAGCTCAAATTTATATATAAACTTGACATGTACATAAATTTATATATTAATTTATATAAATGAATGTATAATTTAACATATACGGGGCAGAGCTGCCCCTAGCTCTCCCTGTGCTCAGCTGATCATGAGTCAGAGCTCCACACAAGAGAAAGCCAATCTAAAGTCCTGCTCTTGAGAGTTGCACCCTACAGTGAAGCCTATTACAAGCCCAGGTATGCCTGATCCAGAGACTCAGATACCCAGGGCAGAGCTACTACTAGCTCGCCCTGTGCTCAGCTGATCATGAAGCATCAGGAGGGAAGGCGGATTCTACTTACATTAGTTAAATGTAAGTATCAAGAAAGGGTCTAAATATAGTTTATGTAGAAATATTGCTAATTAAGAATTCCCTATAGTAGAACACGAACAGAAGTGAATAATCTCTAAAATATGATTATGTTCTAAACACTTAAGCTTAAAATTCAAACTTATTTTATCTCTCAACTACCATCCATTCCAATTTCTATAGTAGAGCAGAATTCCATGACTCTAGCCACCACAGACTCATCTGCTCAGTATCCCTGGGACGTTTGATTGAAACTCATGGAGAAGCAAGTCACAGTTCTGTGCCCATCTACCTCTCCAGCTTGCTATGTCCTACAGTTCTTTTCTCCTTCTCAGTTCCCTGGCTTCCACTTCAACCTCTCTATCTCCAATGTCTATTATTAGATCAACTTTTCTATCCCTTTGTCTTTCCAAACTGTGCATCTTAAATATTTGTTGCAAGAACAATTTTAAAGAAAACAATTTTGAAATCAGTTTATGCATATTCATCATGATATCCATTGATTTCTGTTTGTTTTAGCATGCTTAAGTGAAAAATAGGTATATTAGCACATTTATTAGAACATGCATTAGATATTGGTATATATTTAACACAATAGTTAATTTAATAGACTATAATTTAGTTGTCATTTCCCACGCTGATGTAAATGCTACCACAAGCTTAGGTTATACTCTGTATTTCACAGATATATATTTTACCTTTGCCAAGTTATTAGAATGCTTTTTATTTTTCCATGAAAATAAAATAATTTAATAGGAATTTAATATGAGACCATTGGAAAAAATGACTAATGGCATATGAAAGTCTCAATATTAAAAAAATAACTCTTTAGTATTATTTTCTGTGCTCTTGCAGCCAACTATAACTAGCATTGTGAACTATTTCTCTAAACATTTTACTTGGTAATGATATCTTTAAAAATGCTTCAGATACTATCCAAAATTAAATGTAAGATATTAAATACAGTTCTCCTGGAAGACGAATGCATTTCACCTAATTTCTGAACTTATCGTAATAGGAAAATCCTGAACACATGGCAGCTGGAGATACATCTTCAGAATATATGAAAGAAAGAATAGAATTTTTTTTTAATATGTGCAGTATGAAACTCACCAAATCAGGACACATTAGAATGCACAGAAGTGATGAGGATTAAGAAGCTACCACTGCATGGATGTGAACACTTCCCACCTCAAAAGTAGAACAAGAAAATAAGAAACAATTCTTCCTGAACACCAGCAGTAAAAACTATAAAGTAGCTAATTACTTTCCAATTAGGAGCTGAAGGGAGAAGCACAATTATTTTTCCTCAAAGAAGATATTTAGTTCTCTAAGCAGTGATTTGTCTGCATATAAATACTCTCAGAAATATTTAGATCATCTGCCTTGCATCTACTCAAGAGCACAGAGATTAAAATAAGACAGATTCAACAAGTCATAATATGGAAGAGGATGCTAAATAACGTTTATCTGTATCACAATGTAAATGAGAAACTGTTTTCTCTTTAAAGCTCCAGAAAATTATTTTAATTGGTATCAACAAATCCAATTTGGTTGAAAATATTAAAATTTACTCTAATTATTTGGCAATTATGAAATAATAGACAAAATCCTTTGAGTTAACCACATTCTGGCTAGTATTTTGATCTTTCTCATTTCCTATAAACACCATTTTCTTTTGCAACAATTATACCTGCTGGATTATTTAACTACAATTATTTAAATTTTTCCTCTCTCCATTTTTTTGGAGCTAGGTTTCTCATTCTATTGGATGGATAATAATTGCCTGTTTAGGCGGACCCTAGATAAGCACATTACTACCTCTTCAGGCCCTTGGTAGAATATTTTTAAAGGTTACAGACTATTTTGAACTATTTTCTTATTCAATTAGATGATGTTGTAGAGATTAGGTTCTGAAAAGATAGCACAAGATAAAGCACTTGCTTTATATATAGCCATTTCTCTTCAATCCACAGCACTGCACACAGTACACTGAGCAATGCCAGCGGTCACTCAGTATAGAGACAGAAACAGCTGCTGAGCACCAACAAATATGACAATCACTACCCTCTTGCCCACAGAAAATATTTGTATTTTGATATTTTTTGTGGTAATTTTATGGGCTTTCAGTATTGGAGAAGTAAAATTTTCCTGAATATATTATTATTGTACTTTACAAAAGAATACATGAATAAAGCATTATACATACCGTAGAAATATAACAAAGTAAAATATTTTCAATAAGCTTAGTGTAATTTTTATTGGAATAATAGTTTTCTACTTTGAATTAATATTTGTGGTTATGTTAGAAAGCCATAATCAGGGCATAACTAAAGCATTGCATTAAGATTTACTGTATTGCTGGACATTTATTCAGAAAAGTGTTACAGTTATTGCTACCACTTTAATTTCCCATTATAGGATATTTTTGTCAATTTAAAATACTTTATAGTTTACCACCACTGACCCCAACTTTTTTAACAACCAGTTTCTACTTATCAGACCCATATTCACTAGATGGAGATCGCGTTCCTAAGTTTCTTATTGTAGCAGCACTATGCAATTCTTGAAGCAGCACTTCTGTAGAAAATAACTTCAAATATTACATTTCTATAAGTTCCTTGGATATACTCTCTTATCCAAAATTGTCAATGGTATATGTGTGTGCATATGTTTTTGTGTGTATACATACCTTCATATGGACAAATGAAACTACAATGATACAGTGAATGGTGAAACATGTGAAGCAAAATATCAATCCTAAGAGAATATTTAAGATCATTAGGAATAAACTCATATTGAAATAGGTAGGTTTCCTCAATTATGAATTAAATTGTTAAGCCAAACCAAGAAAATAAAAATCATAGTGAGCTCAGATCAATTTGAAGTGAGTAAATATGCAAATTATGGCATCATAACAGGAATCTTTATTAAATATTGCTGCATATCATAAGAAATTATAAAAAGATCAGTATAAATAACAATAAAGGACATTTAATAAGATCTACCTTATTCTTGACAATATTTTTCACAAGAATGTAAGTCTTTTAAAGTTCCCACTAATTCTATGTGAAAAAAATTATAAGTAACCTTGTTTTAAATGAAAAAAAAAACAGAATAACGGAATAAAGTCTTCAAGGGTATATATTTAGAAAATTTATTGTCAGAATACAGTGTCAAACTTCCTCCAGAATGTATATCCAGTGTGTAGCATTTCACATGATTAAAGAATGTGGTTAGGGGCTAGAGTGATAGCCCAGCGGGTAGGGCATTTGCCTTGCAGGCTGCTGTGCCACCCCGGGTTCGATCCCCAGCATGCCATATGGTCCCCCGAGCTCTGCCAGGAGTAATTCCTGAGTGCAGATCCAGGAGTAACCCCTGAGCATTTCAGGGTGTGACCCAAAAAGCAAAAAAAATAAATAAATAAATAATGGGGCTAAATGAAATAATTCTATTTGATCTGTTGTGTTAATTTAGCCAGACATGGAAAAGTAAGCAACATAAAATATGCTGACCTTCTACCAACTTTTTTGAATAAATGGTTGGGCAGTAATATAGAAAATATATTTAACAGTTAAGGTTCAAAAGTTGAATGCACAACATTCTTCTTTTTGTCTGAATGTTTTTTAACATTTTACAGAATTTAATTTGCAAAGGCAATTCATTATATTCAAGTCATTTTTATAGACTTGAAATAAATAAAAATTCCAGTAAAATTTCAGCTATATTGTCAGGAATATTGTTTTAATATTAATAAATACTGGGTAATTTCTGATAATGTTCAAGTTCTTTGATGTCAGTACTTAGATAAGCAAAGTCAGTAGACATCAGAATACAGTGTATGATGTTAAATTGCATTTCACTCCATTTAAGTAAAAAAGTGATTCAACAATATACAAAAATTCCTGCCTGAGAATTTAGCTTTAGTTATTTAAAAAAATGATTTATATTATTTTACTTTTGTTCGGCAAGTCTGAATGGATTGATAGATCATTATGTAAGAATTCTCCTTACGCATTTCATAGAATCTTTAAATAATCAAATTTCACAGTAAAAAAATTCCTTTGAGTGAATGTTTTTTAATCTCTTTTACACTATATGTTCTTGCATACTTGATTAAAGCAAAATATCTAGACAAATATGTTTTTTTTCAAATGTGGCACAATGTTAATTTTGTTTTTAACAGCATCTTGTAAAAGATTGTTATTTTCATTATTTGTATATTAGTTAACATTCCTAGAAACATTATAAAATAACATATTCTATGTAAGTTGAACCAATATATACCAATGTAGTTTTCTTCTTAAGTAAATGTGAAGGTCAATGGATGATAGGCATTGAGGAAAAATGTATAAAAAGTATTTTGTTTGTTCCTATGACTTTGCTCAAAGAAACATTTTGCATCTATCAATGTTAGTTTATTCTGAAGCTTGAGATTGGAAGGAAACTGCAATTCAAGAAACAATAAAAGAACACTCTGTACTCTCCTTGAACTTCTCTGCCCCAATCTCTACATATATTTTCATTTTGTTCTGTCTTTTGCAATTGCCTTTGAGGAATAATATGGGCTCCCTCTGGTGACTAATTTCACACCTAAACATTCCCTTTGGAATTTAATTAAGAGACTTGCAGTCTCAGATCCTGTGGTTGTCTTATGTAGAAACTACTTAAGTTATAAGTCTTCAGGGAGAAAGGGGGGAAAAAAGCAAAAAGAGAAATCAGTACTTAGTATTGTTTCTCCATTGAATTTTCAGTAAACATTTTATTATCATTTTACTCCATACCATTAGTTTCTCAGTTGCATCGTCTCTCTCTTGCATTCTTCTCTCTCTCTATCTCTCTCTCCTTGATACTCCCATTACTTAGAAAACATTTATGGCCTTTTCAGGTAAAGCATTTCTTAATTTTTTTTCACTAAAGTAAATATAATTTGTATATTATATTTATGTAATGCTCAATGTTATATTTATATAATTTTCAGTGTTATATTGAAAATAATTTGAATGTTGGTTATTTTTAATCCATTCATACTCATAGAAATTAGAATGGAGCCAAAGAAGAAATAACATGGGTGAAGAAATGTAACACACATTTTAAAAGTGCTAATACCAACTTTTGAGGGACAGGGATAGATTTCACTTTACAACTACTGCCAAATACACATTATTGCATCATGATGGGAGTACACATTATTACAATATAGGAATAAAATTTAATAAGCCCGGAGTGAGCTCTAAGGACAATATCTGTGACCCCCAAACAACAACAACAAAATAAAAACAGGCAAAATAAAAAGGCAGTGAAATTCTTAGGAGAGTTAAGTATAAAATTTCATGGATTCTGTTTTTTTTCCTTCGATTATTTTTTTCTATTTCTTTAATTTTAAAAATATATGCTACTTGCTAGTTAATTTCCTCTACTTAGGCATAAAAATACTTTGGAAAGTTCCTTCCATTAGCATTTTAATTTTTTTTCTTTTTGCTTTTTTGGGTCACACTCGGCAATGCTCAGGAGTTTCTCCTGGCTCTGCACCAGGTGCTCGGGGGACCATATGGGATGCGCCGGGATCAAACCCGGCCGGCATGGGCCGGCCGCTTGCAAAGCAAACGCCCTACCCGCTAGGCTATCGCTCAGGCCCCATCATTTTAATTTTTAATTCATGTGTGTCTATATGAATATCTTGAAATTAAGTATCGTTTTTGTGTTCTTTTGTTATTTCCCTACATTGCTATGATTGCCCACATATCTTCTTGCAAGTGCTGTTGTTGTCAAAATGAGATTTTAGAGATATAATTATTGACTGACGGTAAAAGACACTGTATATACAATTGTACTTTAGAGGACCCAATAGATAGTAATGTAGACAGGGTTTTTCCTTGCACATGGCCAACCCACGCTCAATACCTGGCACTTCATATAGTCCCTGAGTCTGCCAGGTGTGATTACTAAGTGCAGAGCCGGGATAAACCTTGCCTACAGCTAGGTATGGCCCCATAACAGACAAATATTGTCTTACATTTTCCACACCATGAGGGCTCTGTGTCAATGTGGTTAAATTGTGTCAATTTTAAGGAATCCATCTTCATGAAACCAAAGGCTCTATAAAAGTCATAGGGAAAGAAGGTTTGCCCTCCTGTCCCCAAGAAGATTTACCTTTGTAGTCATTCTTGCACACTTATAAAAAGAAAGTCCTGAGCAAACATGAATGTGACCCTACCCAACCCTCCAAAGAGAGGGTACTTTGTACACTTTGGTACATTCATGTACACTTCTTATACATCCTCATCAGTACTGGTTGATTAGTCTTTATGGCATATACCATTCTCGTTTGTGTGACATTATATCTTACTGTAATTTTTAATTTTCATTTCCCTTATTAGTGATAACAAAAGTTATTTTTCTTATGCTTAAGAGACAGCCAATTGTCCTCTCAGTGGAAGTGTCTGTTAGTATTCTCACCCCACTTTTCTGTTTGTTGTTCTTTTACCATCTGTTTAGCTTAGTGCATCATGTATCACAGACCTTAATCTTTTATTGGATGTATATTGTGAGAATATTTCCTCCCATTCAGTAGGGTGACTTTATTTTATCTTGTTTCTTTTCATATGAAAGAATTTTTAATTAGGGGCAGTCCTATATGTTTATATTTACCGATGGAATAGCAATGGAATATATGTTATATTTATCAATGGAGCACACCACTAAAGACACTTCATATACTGGAGAGTGCCTGTGTTTTCCTCTATGTGTTTTATGGGAACTGTTCTGATCTAAAGGTCATTAAATCATTTTGAATTGACATTGGACACTCTTTAATTTCTTGTATGAATTCAAGTTGATTGCAGTTTATGATCTTTGTAATAAATTATTTGACTTGGTTGAAGATTTTGCTGGATATTTGTATTGATGTTCACCAGGAATGTTGATGAAAATTTTTTTCTAGTAATGTTTCTATTTCTTACTAATATTAAACTAATATTAAACTTTATCCTTATGATTTAGTATTAGAATGTTAGCTTTATAAAGATTCTTTTCTTTTTTTAAAAAAAATTGGAAAATACCGAACATTACAGGCAGTCTTCAAACAGTTGATTGCGGTAAACACATCTGGGCCTGGGATTTCTTTATTGGTGATTTTTTTTAAAGTACTGTTTCAATTTATTTACCTGCATTTGGGCTGTTCAAGTTTTCTTTTTGATTTGCTCAAGCAGGCACCAGTAACATCTCCATACATCCTCTCACATGCTAGTGAAGCCCAAGGGCATCTGCTCACTCCAGAAACATAAAGAGACTCAAACCATTTCATCAGGTCATGGGAAGGAGGCCTATAGTTGTTACTGGTATTTGATATATCAAATACAACACGGGTAGCTTGCTAGGCTCTGCTGGGCGGGTGGGATACTCTTATAGTCGCACTCATCTCATGCATTTATTGATGAACCACAATGGGGAAAGATCAGCTCTTCTGCTGGGTGGACCTTTGATGAGGTGGGGAGTCTGGATGTGGAAAATGGCGGCCCTCAGGGTGTGGGGGTTCCTCTGGCTTCCTGTGAGGCTCTGCTGGGGTGGAGGGCCAAGGCTAGAACCCACCTTCCCTCCTGGGTGCCTATTGATCAGGTGGGCACAGGGAGAGCCAGTAGCAGCTCTACCTCAGGTATATGAATCTCTGGATCCTTTTTCTAGTACCTCCAGCTAATATTGTTATGTACTTGAGCCTTTTCCTGTTTCCTATTATAAGCCTGTATTATCATAAATAGCCCCCTTGAGCTATTTGTTCTGTTCCCCATAAGTTCTGACAATCTGTTTCTTCATTCTTCTTCATTTTTAAGGAAATTTTTACTTTCTTTAAAATTTACTATTTTATACCAATATGTTATATAATTGACAAGGGCTATATGAGCTTCACACTATTTGCTTTTATACACTGTAAAACCATATTAGATCAAATTAACATCCATAATCTATCACCATCAGCAATCATATACATATGTATATTTCTTATATACATACTTTTATTACCTACTTTCCATAACTTATAAATATATATCATCTTTAATTATCAACATCACACAGTACATTGCATTTTCTTAATTCATTCTATAATTGAATATTTATAACTTTTGTTTTGCTTTTTTTTAGTCACACCCAATGATGCTCAGGGGTTACTCCTAGCTTTTCACACAGGAATTACTCCTGGCAGTGCTCAGGGGATCATATGGGATGCCAGGCTACGAACCCAGGTCAACCATGTGCAAGTCAAACACCCTACCCACTGTACTGTCACTCTGGCCCCCAAACATTTGTAACTTTTTGACTATTATTGTATATTTTTTCATTATCTGCTCCTTCATTTAGTCAATCACCAATTTATTTTGTATACCTATTAGTTACTTTTGATTTTTTTTGTTTTTATATTCCAAACATATGTGTAATATAGGTATTTGTGTTTCTCTGACCTACTTCCTTTCACAAAGGTTCTCAACTTCCATGATATTATCATAAATGAAAATATGTCTGTTTTGCATGATATGTAATAAAATATTATTTAGTCATATTGCATTTTCTTATTTTTCCATGCAATGGAATATAAACGTTAGTTTAATTACAGATTATGTGGAAATTACAGGAGGCTTCACACAGATTTTTTCAGGGAAGTATTATTTGATTAAACACTCCAAATTACAACTCTTAAAACATAGTAGTTGTAGTTCTAAATTTAAGCACCCTCAGTCATATTTTTCATGGTGATTGCATCAACTCGCAATCCAAATAACACTATACAAAGTCTCATTTACCCACTCCAGTCAATGCCCAGGGAATGATGTGGTGCTGGAAATTGAACTTGGGACTTTTACATGCAAAAGTAATCTATAGCCCTTAGAACCATCTTCCCAGTGCTGGAAATGTTTATTATAGTCCATTCTTCTTTCTCCTCCTTTTCTTTCTATTTTTCATTATTTCTTCATTCTCCTCTTATTTCTTCTTTCTCCTCCTTTTCCCACTCTGCCTCCTCCTCCTTCTCTTCCATTTGTAATAATCTCTTTTGATTTCAAATCTCAAATTTTTGAGTAGTATGGTTTTGCTTTATTGTTTATCTGGTATTTGGGCCCCACTATATGATGCTCAAGAGTTACTCATAGATGTATGGTCAATAATTACTCCTGGTGGTACTCTGGAAACTGTATCAGGTGCCGACAGATCCAATCCATGTTGGCCACATGCAAAACAAACACCGTGCTATATTATTACTCTGGACCCTGAGTACTATGTTTTGAAAATTAAGCAATCCTTACTCTCCACCTCCAATTACAATAAATAAAATGAATTTAAATGTATGCATTTCAATAATTTATGAAATTATTAATAAGAAGCTAGGATCACAGAAGTTTCTCTATGTGAAATGGTATGAGAGAATGAATATGGTGAATTACTTCTACAAAGTTAACAATTTAAACAATAATTTTATTTTGAAAACACAGAAAATTTAAAGTCTTTCTTTTACTTAGAAAATTATTTTATCTCACTACAGTATATATTTAAGGGTACCTTTTAAATATAAAACCCTTTATTTGATTATATTTTACATAGTAATGTATTATACATTTCAGAGCTATAATACTGATTATGAATTATATAAAATAACATGTTCATTTTGAAACAGTTTGAGTTTATATCAACTCAAAATATCTGAGAAAATGGTGCTTGTATCTTATTTAATAGACTCAACTAGAAAGAATTGGTTGCTATTTACTGTAAAGAGAATATTGCTAAGAAACCCTTTAGATATTTCCTTGGAAGTTTAATCTCCATGCTTCTGAATTGGGCACCCCAAATTATTCTTTGAAATTTGAAAAATAATGGTAAAATTAATAACCTAAAAGAATCCCAGAGTTATATCTAGTGTGGGTAATTATGAGAACATTTTTAGAGAGGAAAAGGACGAGGAAAATAGACTCTAAGAGTAAGAGATGTAACAGAAATAGTAATTACTCAAATGTAAATAGATCCAGATAAGCCAGAATACACTTAAAAAATTTAGTGGGCTCTAAATACTAAGCTGGAATTTATGTATCCTCCATGTAAGACAATTATGTTGAAAGTTAAAAAATTCCAGACACTTTCCTTTGTAGTTCCATTCCAAATTCACATTACTATTTCACATCGATTCAAAAAAAACAAACCAAAACATAAACTAAAAAAGTCTTTATTTTTATTTGCAAATTTTGTGTAATGATTATCAAAAACTGAAAACAATGGGATTAAATTCAAATAGAAATTACCTAATCTCTAAGATAAGAGCTTCAGTATTATTGATTTATTATCCTTAATCTTATTTATGTGCTTATTTGTTTGTTTCAGGACCATACTTGTATCTTCAGGGGTTATTTCTAACTCTCCTTGCAGTACTCAGTGGGAGGAGAGTCAGAAATATGCAGTATCAGTGATCTTTACCAGGTTAAACATATGTGAAACAAGTGCCTTATCCATGTGATATTTCCTCTGCAGTAGAGTCTTGAATTTAGGTGCAGAAATCAGAGAACTGAATTCAAGACTGATATAAACATTACAGACTTTTATTAATTATCTTTAACATACATTAAAGATATAGAATGTGTGAAATAATTTTATTTTTTAATTTATTATTATTATTATTGCTCAGGGGTTATTCCTGGCTGTGCACTCAGGAATTACTCCTGGCGGTGCTCGGGGACCATATGGGATGCTGGGGATTGAACCCCGGCCAGCACGGGCTGGCCACATGCAAGGCAAATGCCCTTCCTGCTTTCCTGCTGGGCTATCGCTCTGGCCCCTAGAATGTGTGAAATAATTTTAATATTATCTCTCTTTTCAGGTTTAAGCTATAAAAAAAAGCAAAACAGGGCACCCTGAAATGCAATGTTTAATCAACGGTGAATCCATCATAATCCCATGAGTGTTCCCTTGTTCCATATTCATAAAATGTCCCTTATATCAACAAAGGCAACTGTACACCAAATGTGGACTACAAGGGTATTTACTTTTTAGATGGCTGCTTGTTAATCAAGATATCTGGCTGTATCATCACTTACTATTCAGTAATTCTCTCCTAACTTCTTTAAAAAAGTGTCAGCCACCAGAAAAGTAGAGATGAATCTAGATAGCAAACTCTGGTGAATTATACTTTCTCCAAACTTTTTCTCATTGCCCTATTAGTGTCCCTGTGATAAAAAAAAAACTACCTAATTCCAGAATTAAAGTAGAAGAGAATTAGATAAGTACCTGATTACTGAAAACTTTGTTTATAAAGGACACCAATTTAATCGCATCTCATAACTGGAATTTCAAAATAAGCATAGAATTGCAACAAATTGAATTGAAATTATTACATCTTAGGTGATATAGAAATACACAGGAAATAGGGGTTGGGCAATATTGCGCCTTTTTAGCTTTGCTAAAGAACAATGGTTTCTAGTAATTATCTTCTGGGGCTCAATTACCACTTTATTGTACCAAATCAATAATTTTAGTTTGGGTTTTATCCCTAATGTATTTATGACTTAGTTCTGCAAAACTAATTGGCTTCGTGTGTAATTCTGTGGTAGTCTGATTATTTTCAGGTGGAAAAGTAAACTTTACTCCTTTTCTACTAACTTTGCTTAACACAAAAGAAGGCGCAAATGTATGCCACAAAAATTATAAATTTAAGGCAACATAAAATATCACAAAATTTATCTAACATTTTATAGACCTGCTTTCTGAAATTTGTTTTCTTAAATTCTCTTAATATTTAAAACCATGCATTAAAAATATGGGAACGACTGTTATATATCAACAATGTGGCTGGCATTGGGTTGCACAAAGTAAATCAAAAATTAATTTGTATAGTGCATTATAACTTAGACATTTACTAGGAATATCATGATTTTTAGGGAAACCAACATTATTAAGAAGTTTTTAGGTGATATAGTACATATTATAAATTATGAATCTCAATGAAGGAAGTTGTGTTCACAGTTGTAAATTTCAGAAAGTACTCAGATTTGAATTTTAATTGTGTGAGTAGAATTCTGATGCCTCATTATAGAAAAATAAATGGGAATTGAAAAATTATATGGATCTGTGTTTATTATTTTTTTTTTTTTGCTTTTTGGGTCACACCCAGCAATGCTCAGGGGGTTACTCCTGGCTCTGCACTCAGGAATTACTCCTGGCGGAGCTCAGGGGACCATATGGGATACCGGGGATTGAAACCAGGTGGCATAAGCCGGCCACCTGCAAGGCAAATGCCCTACCCGCTGGGCTATCGCTCTGGCCCCTGTGTTTAAATTTTAATGTCAACACTTCGGCAAATGACATAGACCTATAAAAAGCAACTTCCATAGTATTATATGTACAATTAAAGACTAAAAGGCATTCAGTTTTTACCGTCTATGTGATGTGATGTGATAGAATATTAATGCATCTATCACTTGATCACTTGACATCCCGTTGTTCATCGATCTCCTCGAGCGGGCACCAGTAACATTTCCATTTGACCCTATCAAGTACCAGTGATAAAAATAAAAATGTCTATCTTCCCAACCCTGAAGGAGCCCTTAATACATCTATATTAATTATAATGATAAGGAGTAAATTGTTATCTCCTGAAGAACATTTTAGTATTTACTTATTATTTAATAAATTATCACTTGATCACTTGACATCCTGTTTTTTGTCGATTTGTGAGTGGGTACCAGTAATGTTTCCATATGTCCCTATCACATGCCAGTGTAGCCCAATGGCATCTGCTTGCTCCAGGAATACGAAGAGCCTCAACTGTTTGTTCAGGGACTTGATAAAGAAGTCTGACCTCTTGTAGATGGGTGAACATGTGATATTTTGATGTCTGTGGGAACCAGTCAGTAACGGCTCTAGTCCAGTGGTTGTCTCCAAATTGCATTAAAAGTCCAGCCCATCTGATTTTTGATTCCTTGGCAAACGAGACACAGTCCCTAACTCTGGAACAACGATGGAGGTTGGAACTCCAGATTCCTTCTCTCACTTGAGGGAGGAGTGATATTCCAAGAATAGGTCTTTCGATTCCTTTTTTTGGAGATGTGAATAGTGTTCTCATGCTAATTTCGTAGGGTCCAGGTCTCTGAGGCATATGCTAATGAACGGGGAAAGGTGGAGTCTAAGCAATATGCCCAGAGACCGAGACTCTATGTCTTTTTAGCTATTTCTTCAATGCTCTTGAAGGGATTCCATGCAGCTCTCTTCCTCCTGTGAGCTCAGGTTTTAGGTCATTCATCATGTTGAGTTCTCAACCTACATACATAACTGCTGCATTCATGGATGTTTGAATCAGAATTCATAGATGCTATTAAATTATAGAAACATTAAAATAACATAAACGTGTTTTCATAATCCCCATAAAATTAAAAAAATATATACATACTTATGAGTGTATGTGTATATATGTATAATATATATGTATATATGTACATAAATATGTATAATATATATGTATATTATATATTTTTTCATTGAAGAGTTATAGCACTGAGTGCTGGTGCAGTCAAAGAAGAGTTAAAAAGTTAACATTTTTTAAAAAATTCTTTATTATACCACCGTGAGACATACAATTACAAAGGTGTTCATAATTGGTTCTTGGTAATACAGTATTCCAGCACCCCTCCCTCCACCAGTGCCCCATTTCCACCACCAATGTACCCCCATCCCCTCCCGGCCACACCCAGGCTGCCTAAATAGCATGTACCCCGGTCTCCTCTTTCTGTCTCTGTCTCTCTCTGTCTTTGCATCTCTCTCCCGCTTATTTTACACATTATGTCTAGCCCTGCAGATATTTAGAGTTTATCACTTAGGTCTCTGTGTATATTCAATGGTGAGTTTTAATCTGCCATTACAATCTCCCACATTTAGTAAAGCACTGGTATCTATTTATGTCCTATTAATGAATGCAGTCATTCTATATCTGTCCTTTTCCTTCTAACTTATATCACTCAGCATGATAGTCTCCATTTCCACCCATTTGCAGGTAAATTTCATAATTTCGTCTTTTCTGACAGCTGCATAGTATTCCATAGTGTAGATGAACCACAGTTTCTTTAGCCAGTCCTCTGTTCTCGGGCATTTAGGTTGTTTCCAGATTCTAGCTATAGTGAATAGCACAGAGATGAACAAAGAAGTACAGATAGTGTTTCTGCTATGGATTTTTCGGTCTCTCGGGTATATTCCCAACGTTGCTATTGCTGGATCAAATGGGAGCTCAATGTCTAGTTTTTGGAGAAATGCCCATATTGTTTTCCAAAAGGGCTGACCAGTCGGCACTCCCACCAACAGTGGATGAGAGACCCATTTTCCCGACATCCATGCCAGCACTGGTTGTTCTTGCAGTAATGGATGTATGCCAGTCTCTGTGGTGTGAGATGGTACCTCATTGTTGTTTTGATTTGCATCTCCCTGATGATTAAAGATGAAGAGCACTTTTCCATTCAATGCCTTTTGGCCATTCAAATTTCTTCTTTTTTGGAAGCTTCTGTTCATTTCTTCTCCCCCATTTTTTTATGGGGTTGGCTGTTTTTTTTTTTTTTGTGAAGTGCTACCAGTACCTGATATATCCTGGATATTAACCCCTTGTCAGATGGGTATTGTGTGAATATCCTTTCCCACTCTGTGGATTGTCTTTGTATCTTCGCAAACCGTTTCTTTTGTGGTGCATAAGCTTTCCAATTTTATATAATCCCATTTGTTTATCTTTGCTTCCATTTGCTTGGTCAGTGGTGTGTCATCTTTAAAGATACTTTTAGTTTTGATATCCTAGCGCATTTCTCCTATGTTTTCTTCGATGTACCTTAGAGATTCATGTCTGATGTTGAGATCTATAATTCATTTTGATCTGACTTTTGTGCATGGCATTAGAAGGAGGTCTAAGTTCATTTTATTTACACGTAGCTGCCCAGTTTTCTCAGCACCATTTGTTGAAGAGGCTTTCTTTGCTCCACTTGATATTTTTTGCTCCTTTATCGAAGATTAAGTGGTTGTAAATTTGAGAATGTGTTTCAGGATACTCAGTTCTATTCCATAGGTCTACAGGTCTGTCTCTATACCAATACCACACTGTCTTAATTACAACTGCTCTGTAGTAGAGCTTGAGGTTGGGGAAAGTGATACCGCCCATCTTCTTTTTCCCAAGGATTGCTTTAGCTATTGGTGGGGGTTTATTATTCCATACAAATTTCAGGATTGTTTGTTCAATTTGTTTGAAGAACATCATGGGTATTTTTATAGGGACTGCATTGAATTTGTATAAAGCTCTAGGGAGTATTACTATTTTGATAACGTTATTCCTTCCAATCCATGAGCAGGGAATGTGTCTCCATTTCCTCAGGTCCTCTTGTTATTTCCTCAAGTAATGTTTTGTAGTTTTCTTTGTAGAGATCCTTTCCATTCTTTGTCAAACTGATTCCTAGTTATTTGATTTTTTTGTGGCGCATTTGTGAATGGGATAGTTTATTTAGTGTCCCTTTCTTCTCTTTCCCTGTTTGCATATAGGAAGACCATAGACTTTTGGGTATTGATTTTGTGCCCTGCCACTCTACTTTAGGAATGTATTATTTCTAGGAGCCTCTAGGTAGAGAGTTTCGGGTTTTCCAGGTATAATATCATGTCATCTGCAAATATGACAACTTGGCTTCTTCTCTTCCTATTCGGATGCCCTTAATGTCTTTTTCTTCCCTGATTGCTATGGCAAGTAATTCCAGTACGATATTGAATAGAAGTGGTGAGAGTGGGCAGAATTTTCTTGTCCGTGATCTTAAGGGGAAGGCTTTCAGTATTTCCCCATTGAGAATGATGCTCACTGTGGGCTTGTAGTACATGGCCTGGATTATATTGAGGAATGTTCCTAAAATCCCCATTTTACGGAGAGCTTTTATCATGAACGGGTATTGAATCTTGTCAAATGCCTTCTCTTCATCTATTGATATGATCATATGGTTTTTATTTTTCTCTTTGTTGATATGATGTATTATGTTGATTGACTTGTGGATGTTGAACCACCCTTGCATTCCCGGGATGAATCCCACTTGGTCATGATGTATAATTTTTTGATGACTCTTTGGATTCTATTTGCTAGTATTTTGTTGAAGGTATTCACATCTGTATTCATCAGGGAGATTGGTCTGTAGTTTTTCCTTTTTTTGTGACATCTCTGTCTGCTTTGGATGAGAGTAATATGTGCCTCGTAAAAGCTATTTGGGAGTGTTTCTGTTTCTTCAATTTGCCGGAAGATCTTGAAAATAATTGGGAGTAGGTCTGTTGGAGGACATGTTTAGCTAATCTGGGAGTTTTGTTGTATTGCTCACTCCCAGCTTAATCTTATTTAAGCCAATGTTCATTCTAATGAGATCTCTCTTCTATGTAAACACTGCTAGAGGGTGTGGCACTTACAGAAGTCACTTTGATTGAATAACTTCTGACTTATACATCTACTAAGACTTCTATGTTTTCTAGATTGGGCACAGCTCCTCTTTATACCCACTGCACCCAACGTGGGACAGTTAGAATTTACCAGGAGACTACCACCCTGGCTACGCTGAGACTAAAGGAAGACTATAGGAAGGATCATACTAGTTTGCTCTAAGCAGGCGAGTGTGACCCTTTCAGTACACGAGAACAAGATACTCAGAATCACCCTGGTGCAGATAATAATAAGAAGGACCTTGTGGGTACCATCTAGATTACATGAAGCTCATAAAGTTAAGATGTATTACTTTATATCAGCCCCCTCTCTCTCCAGTGTTTTACATAAGAGATAATCTCGGGATTAGTCCTTGGTGTAACCTTTGTTTATACCTACAATAGGGTGTGGCACTACACTCTGTTTAGGGTTCTTTGTTGGCATGACAACCTCCCGATTGTGTTACTTTGGTGTATATAAGGGGCTGACTTGAGGCCCCTTCACCTTTGCCTTTTGGTTCCTCAGCCTTCAGCTTTTGGCTCCTGTGGCTTTTGGCTTTTGGCTTTTGGCCTTCTTCTTTGTGGGATCTCTCCTTGTGAGTGCTCATCCCCCTTGGAAGCTTTTTCTCCTTTACACGTGGTGGTCGCCATCTTGGCCTACACGTGGCTGGGGCTCTAGCCTGGAATCCTAAGCACCGGGCTTTTCCTTTTGCTGATTTGTATGCCTGAACCTGTGATAAGTAAAGCCTTTTAAAACTGCATCGGATTCCTGAGTTATCATCCCTTCCTCGCCGGCCGGCCCGGAGGTAGAAGGGAACTTCGCTTCCCGGCACTGTCGGGGACCCCGGCGGAGCGCCCCCAACATAGGTCCTCTTTAAAGGTTTTGTAGAATTCACTAGTGAATCCATCTGGACCTGGGCTTTTGTGTTTGGGGAGACTTTTGATTACCAATTCCATCTCCTCGATGGAGATAGGTTTGTTGAGGTATTCCAAATCTTCTTGTTGCAGACTTGGGAGGCTATAGGAATTCAGGAATTTGTCCATTTCTTCTAGGTTCTCTAGTTTTGTGGCATACAGGCTCTAACAGTAATCTCTGATGATCTTTTTAATTCTGTGGTTTCTGTTGTGATGTCCCCATTTTCATTTCTGATTCTATTTATTTGGGTTCTCTCTTTTCCTTTTCTCACAAGTATTGCAAGTGGTTTGTCAATCTTGTTTATTTTTTCAAAGAACCGGATTTTGGTTTCACTGATCTTCTGGATTGCTTTTTGACATTCCATCTCATTGATTTTTGCTTTTAGTTTTATTATTTCTTTCTTTCTGCTTGGGTTGGGCTCCTTTTGTTGACCACTCTCTAAGATCTTAAGTTGTGAAGTCAGACTGTTTGTGATGGCCTTTTCTTCTTTTCTGATGAATGCTTGAAGAGCTATTAACTTGTGTCTTAACACTGCCTTTTCTGTATCCCACAAGTTCTGGTAATTCATGTCTTCAGTCTCATTTGATTCCAGAAATCTTTGGATTTACTCTTTGATTTTTTTTATGACTTGCTGGTTGTTCAGCAGTGAGCTGTTTAGTTTCCAGGTACTTGGTATTGGTCTCCAATTTTGTGTACAATTAACTTCTATTTTCAGTGCATTACGGTCTGAAAAAATAGTTGGCACAATTTCTATCTTCTTGATTTTATGGATGTAGGATTTATGGCTCAGCAAGTGATCTTTATTAGAATATGTTCCATGTGCACTGGAGAAGAAAGTATATTCAGCTTTTTGGGGATGAAATGCCCTGTATATGTCTACCAGCCCTCTTTCTTCCATCTCTTCTTTTAGTGCCAGTATTTCCTTGGTAAGTTTCAATCTTATTGATCTATCCAGGGTTGATAGAGCAGTGTTGAAGTCTCCAACTACAATTGTGTTGCTGTCAATGTCCTCTTTGAAGTCTATTAGTTGTTGTTTTAGGTATTTTGCTGGCCCCCCTCATTGGTTGCATATATATTTAATAGCGTGATTTCTTCCTGATATATGCATCCCTTGACTATTAAGAAGTGACCTTCACTGTCCCTTCTGACCTTCTTCAGCCTGAAGTCTATGTTGTCAGATACCAGTATGGCTACCCCAGCCTTTTTGGATGGGTTGTTTGAATGAAGTATTGTTTTCCAGCCTTTTACTTTGAGCCTGTCTTTGCTCCGATTGTTCAGGTGTGTTTCTTGCAGGGAGCAGAATGTCGGATTCAATTTTTTGATCCATTTTGCCACTCTGTGTCTCTTAACTGGTGAATTTAGACCATTGACATTGAGAGAGATTATTGTCATGGGATTTTGTGCCATCTTTCTGTATACGTTGGTTGTTCTTTTGGGTTATGTCTCATCTTAGAGTAGATCTTTAAGTCCTTCTTTTATGGTTGATTTTAATTTTACGAAGTTCCTAAGCTGTTGTTTATCCAAGAAGTTGTATATCTGTCCTTCAAATCTGAGTGAGAGTTTAGCCGGATAAAGAATTCTTGCTGAGGTATTCATTTCATTGAGTTTTTTTACTATATCCCACCACTGCCTTCAGGCTTGGAGGGTGTCTTCTAATAAGTCTGCTGAAAGTATATTGGATGCTCCATTGTATACAATTTCCTTCTTTGATCTCCTGCCTGATGAATTATGTCTCTGTGTATGGCATTCATTAGTTTGACTAAGATGTGTCTTGCGGTGTTTCAAATGGGTTCTCTTCTTGCTGGTATGCATCCAGCTTCTTGGATCTGGATGCCTTCGTCCCTTTAACTTCGGGAACTTTTCAGCCAGGATGCTTTTAACTGTTTTAGTTTCCTTGGGGTTACTTTTCTGTCCCTCTCGGACTCCAATGACTCATCTTATTCTGCCTGGCTTCATCCCATTGTTCTCTGTTCCATTGTTGATCCATTTTCCAGTCTTTTCCCATCTTATGTAGTTCTCTGAGTGCTTTCTGCAGCTCATCTTCAGTCTCACTGATTCTTCGCTGCTGTCATCCTACTGTTGAGAGCCCCTATTGTGTTTTTCATTTCATCTACCTCATTTTTAAGAGATGATATTTCTATTTGCATGGTTCTCATTTCTGCTCTCATTTCCTCATGTAATTTATTGACTGCCCTTTCAACTTCTTCATTTATGTTCTCCTGTATTTTATTGGACATCTGCTCCATTTTTTCATTGAGCTCCTTAAACATCCTACCGATTTCGTCTCTAAATTCATTGTCAGAGAGATCATGCACATACGCATTGTTTTTGAGTCTTCAGGGTTGATTCCTTCATCTGTTCTTCAAACTGGGGATCTGCATTGTTTCCCCATGGTGTTGCAGTGTTCACGGATAGATTCCTCTAGTGTACTGTTTCTTTTTCATTGAGGGTATTACCTTCCCTTAGTGGTGAGTTTCCTAGTTTTTTGAATTAATAAGCGGCGCGTGAGCAGCTGCCTGGCTGGCCAACCGCAGCCCCCAGGGAGAATACCTGAGGTGGAGACAGACCAGTGTGAGATTTCAAAATGACAGTTTACTTCTGCTTCTGCTTGGACTTCTGGGGGTTGTAGTTCCACCTTCTGCTGATGCCTGGGGCTCTACCACGACCCCAGGAACCAGTCCAGCCAGCCTCACCTCTCAGGGAGAATACCAGAGGTGGGCACAAGGCGGTGTGAGAGTTCAAAATGTCCGTTTACTTTCGCTTCTGCTCGGACTTCTGGGGGTTGCAGTTCCACCATCTGCCAAGGCCTGGGACTCTACCACAACCCAAGGCACTCGCATGGCCAGTCACACACCCCAGAGAGAATACCTGAGGCAAAGACAGGCTGGTGTGAGAGTTCAAAATGCGTGTTTACTTCCGCTTCTGTTCGGACTTCTTGGGGTTGTAGTTCCACCTTCTGCAGAGGCCTGGGACTCTACCATGTCCCCAGTCACCTGCCCGGCCAGCCGCCCTACCCAGGGAGAATACCTGAGGCTGAGACAGGCTAGTGTGAGAGTTCAAAATGTCCGTTAACCTCGGCTTCCGCTTGGACTTCTGGGGATTGTAGTTCCACCTTCTGCCAAGGTCTGGGGCTCTACCAGGACACCCAGGCACCCACCCAGCCTGCTGCATCCCACAGGGAGAATACCTGAGGCAGAGATAGGCCGGTGTGAGAGTTCAAAATATCTGTTTACTTCCTTCCGCTCAGACTTCTGGGGGTTGTAGTTCCACCTTCTGCCAATGCATGGGGCTCAACAATGACCCCAGGCACCCACCTGGCCAGCCGCATCCCTAAGGGAGAATACCTGAGGTGGAGACAAGCTGGTGTGAGAGTTCAAAACGTCTATTTACTTCCGCTTCTGGGGGTTGCAGTTCCACCTTCTGCCGAGGCCTGGGGCTCTACTACAACCCCAGGCACCCACTGGGCCAGCCATTCCCCCAGGGAGAATAGCTGAGGCAGAGACAGGCTGGTGTGAGAGTTCAAAATGTGCGTTTACTTCCGCTTCTGCTCGGACTTCTGGGGGTTGTAGTTCCACCTTCTGCCAAGGACTGGGGCTCTACTTCAACCCCAGGCATCCGCCCGCCAGCTGCACCCCCAGGGAGAATAGCTGAGGCAGAGACAGGCTGGTGTGAGAATTCAAAATGTGCGTTTACTTCCGCTTCTGCTCGGATTTCTGGGGGTTGTAGTTCCACCTTCTGCCGATGCCTGGGGCTCTACCACGACCCCAGGAACCCGCCTGGCCAGCCACACCCTCAGGGAGAATAACTGAGGTGGAGACAAGCTTGTGTGAGAGTTCAAAATGTCCAATGTCCGTTTACTTCCGCTCCTGCGGACTTCTGGGAGTTGTAGTTCCACCTTCTGCCGAGGCCTGGGGCTCTATTACAACCCCTGTCACCCGCCCGGCCAGCTGCACACCCCAGTGAGAGTACCTGTGGCGGAGAAAAGCTGGTGTGAAAGTTCAAAATGTCTGTTTACTTCCGCTTCCGCTCTCGGACTTCTGGGGGGTTGTAGTTCCACCTTCTGCCAATTCCTGGGGCTCTACCAAGACCCTAGGCACCCACCCAGCCAGCCACACACCCCAGGGAAAATACCTGAGGCGGAGACAGGCTGTTGTGAGAGTTCAAAATCGAAAAGTTAACGTTTTAACTTGCCCTTAATCCATTATTCTCACTTGTAGACTGTTTCCTTATTCTCCAAGCAAAGCAAAGTTCACATTCATTTTCGTTAGAGCAGACATGAAGTTCGTTATCAATCACATCTCAAACATGAAGTTCTGACCCTTTACCCACATTGATTTGATATCTCATTGATGCCATGCATTATGTCAGTTCACTCTCCTCCCTTCTTTCCTCCTTCTCTATTGTACAAGTGCCAGCACTCTGCTTTTACCAGATCGGAGACCAGTTCCAGCTTATATGCTTAGAGTCTTTCTACTGAAAAGCACCAGGTTCTTTAGGATTAGCACTTACATTGGAGAAAATGTGCTCTCAAAAATATAAGTGCTACTACTCTAAGTACCTGAGGTGAAAGAACAGTCGTGAAATTTAATAAAGAAGAAATGAAATGTTCAATTGGAGACCAAAATTGCTTTTACAGCAGTACAATAAAATAAAACACAAGCCAGTTGCCCTCAGCACTAGACTATTATTCACACACAGAAAAACAGGAAGTAGCCCTTGGGGTTGCTTGACCAGAAATATATGAGTGATGAGAGTTTTATTTCTTTCCTTATAATCTCTAAGGAACCTGGGGGGTGGTGGGTAGAGATGCTTTTATTCATAAAATGTTAAAAAATATTTTAGTCATATTTCTTATTTTTATATACTAGTGGTAGAAAAAAACCAAATGTAAATCCTCATTATTATTTCAGATAATGCTGCCCAGAAGGACTGGAAATTTGCATTCTTTAAAAACTGCATTCTTCTTTAAAAACTGAATAATATGTCTATCATCAGTATTGGGTTAAACAAATTTTAGGTCCATAGAAAAATGGATAATGACTAAATTCAGTCTCTCAGTTCAAAATCCAGACTTTAAAAAGTTTTTCTGACTCTGATAGCATCTAGTAATGCCCAGGACCTGCTTTTGACTGTATGCTAGGGGCTAGCTTTTGGTAGTCTCCAACTCCAAAAGTTCTTTTTCCTTTCTTTTTTTCTTGTGCCAGGATCAAGTTCAGGGTACCACACATTCGCAGAAATTATTCTATGATTGAGCAATATCTCAAATTGCTCCTTGTCCTTTGATTTGCATTTAGTTTGAGTTTTTTTTTCTTTCAATATTCAGTTCCTGCCTTTCTAAGAAAGTCAATGAAATTGGAGGACACATGTACTTTCTCTGCTTCCTCAACTCTTTCTGTAGATAAAACTTTCTTTCACTGCATTAGAACAGCCAATATGTCACCCAGAGATTTCCATATGTGTTTATATAATCATTTAAATTGCCTTTTTTAATAAACAATTGAGACTCTATAAGTGCAATTAACTGTACAAAGCAACTCTGTTATGCTCCTCTGAGTGGAGAATGCTTCTATACCTATTGATGATATGAACTTTCCAAGATCATTCACATTTAATCCGGGATTTCAAATATATTATTTATTGTTCTTGACAACGTTAAGTCCTTAGTACTTAATCAGCATTACACTGATTTACTGCAGTAACTTTACTATAGTCAAAATTTTTTGCTCTTCTTCCTATAAACAGAAGCAAGAAAACACCAAGAAAATAAGTTCCAATTTGACCCAGCAATAACACTCCAGGCAATATATCCTAGGAGCCCCAAAACATACAGCAGAAACACCATCTGCACTTCTATGTTCATAGTAGCACTATTCACACTAGCCAGAATATGGAAAGAATCTGATTGCCTGAGAGCAGATAACTGAATAAAGAAACTATAGTACATCTACACAATGGAATACTATGAAGCTGTTAGGATTTTAAAAGACAGTCATGAAACTTGCCTATAATGGATGGGCATGGAGATTATCATACTGCGTGAAATTAGTTTGAAGGAAAATATAAGATATTGAATGACTGCATTAATTTTGGCATTTAAAAATTGTATGATACTAATAACCAAGACTAGACAAAACATGGACCTGGAGGACTTGTCTATGGTTGGAATCTACCAGAATTGTGTGATAGTCAGAGGCTAAGTAAGAGAGAGAAGGGACGAGCTGCCAATAATTATTGGAAATGATAATGCCAAATGAAAACTGAGCATTGAAGGAAGGGCAAAGGGATACCTTTCAGACTTTATAAATGTAATTAACTGTACAATGATAACCCCTAAATATATGCATTGCAAGTGACAATATGTAAGATAAAGAGAAAGATAGAGAGAGAAAGAGAGAAGAGGTAAAGTTCTGCAATAGAGCCAGGCTGGGGGGAGTTAGGGAATCTGGGACATTCGTGATGGGAAATGGGCACTGATGAATGAATGATTGCTGGAACATTTTATGACTGAGAGCCAATCATTAATAGCTTTATAATTGCATATAAAGTGTTAGAATAAAATTTTAGGAAGTCAGATTCAGTGCTGGAAAATAAGTAAATAGATATGATAAATGCTGAAATTCCTATCTGATAATACATGTTATCTCATATATCACAACAGCAAAGTTTACAATTATAAGGTTATTGTTTATAAAATTCAAAAATTAAAAGAAATTAATCTCTGGTTTTAAATTCAATCTTTGAGCATATTAGTAGTCATAGGACGGAAATAAACTATTTTACCTATAAAGGTGCAATATATCTAATGTTTTATATTAGACTCTGTTGGGTTTGTGTTACAAATGAAAGAAGAGTTTAGATTTTAGAGAATACCTATGAATGGAGGATATTATCCATGACCTCTACTCAGATCTCTTTGATAGCCACGTCCACCTTCCCACATACCAATTCCGCAGGATGGATATGTCATTCCCATGTTCTCCCTTCTGAAATCCGACATGCCATTTTGTTAGTAAAGAAGGGAAATGCTCCAGGCCCAAACAAAGTCAGACCGAACATCTGAAGAATCTGCAGTCAGTACTCATCAATACACTAGCTCGTATCTTCACAGGCTACCTATCCAAATGCAAGGTACTCTCCCAATGGAAAACCAGCAGGACAGTTCTACTGTTCAAGAAGGGAGACATTCACGACATTGGCAACTATCGCCCCATCTGCCTGTTGTCTGTCATCTGCAAGTTTACACGAGTCATCTTGAACAGGATTGGCAGAACACTAGATGAAGGACAACCATGCGAGCAAGTTGGCTTCCGGAAAGGATTCAGGACAATCGACCATATTCACACAGTAACTAAGCTCATTGAGGTTTGTAGGGAGTACAAGATGCCACTCTGTCTCACATTCATTGATTTAAAGAAAGCCTTTCATTCTGTGGAGACCGAAGCAGTCATCGAAGCCCCTAGCCAAACAGGGTGTTCAAACCCATCAAGAACTTTCATGAGCTGCATTACGTGATCATGGTATCTCCCCTGCCAGGTAAGTATCATGAGCTGTATTAAGGATTCACCACCAGGATCTCACCATTCTACAAAAAGTGGTCATTGATGTCAAAAGAGGGTTCGACAGGGTGATACCATTTCACCAAAGCTCTTCAGCTCCACCCTCGAGAACATCATGCAACAATTAGAATGGGAAGGAATGTGAGTGAAGATAGATGGTTGGCAACTACACCACCTCCACTTCGCTGATGACATCATTCTAATAACACCAAACATTAGCCAAGCGACACAAATGCTGGCTGACTTTGACTGAGAATGTGGAAAGATAGGTCTACAGCTGAAAGATCACATGGCCGTCCACCTACAAGATGGTCAGACTCTTCGTCAAGACACTGAATGAATGGTTTGAGGCTCACCATATTCCTGAAGCAAGCAGATGCCGTTGGGCTACAAGGGCACGTGATAGGCTCAATTGGAAATGTTAGTGGAGCCCGCTCAAGCAAATCCATGAATAATGGGATGTCAAGTGATCAAGTGACCTATAAATGTATATTGGTAAATACATTATCGTTTGAACCTGAACACTGGAGAAATATTGAGAGATATCAGGTCTTGGAAGGCAGGCATGCATTTGGCTTTAGAAGAAAATGGCAAATTGTTAGTTATCAAAGTCTTGCTGTGGCAAAGAATCCCTATACTATATTGAATAATGTTAATAATAGACAGCCTTGTCTAGTGCCTAACCTTAGAGGCAAAGACTCAGTCTTTCACCACTAACTGCAATATTAGCTGCAATTTCATGGTAATCAACTTTAACTATATTGAAGGAAGTTCTGTCTATCCCTTTTCAATGAGAGTTTTAATCAGCAAAATGTCAAATGATTGTTATCTGCAATAAATCAAATTAAATGACACTTAGGAAATTTTAAAGACCCTTTAAAACATCCTAAATTAATATATTTGTTCAGTAATGTGGCAGGCTATACATAATCACAACACAGGAGTTGGCAGTATTTTTATATGACAACATAAAGAAGAGACAAGATTCTTAAAAATATCATTAAAATCATGCATCAAAAATTAGCTACCTAAAGAGCTTAAAAAGAATTGGGAGTAGGTCCTCTTTAAAGGTTTTGTAGAATTCACTGGTGAATCCATCTGGACCTGGGCTTTTGCGTTTGGGGAGAATCTTGATTACCGAGTCTATCACCTCAATGGAGATAGGTGTGTTGAGGTATTCCAAATCTTCTTGTTGCAGACTTGGGAGGCTATAGGAATTCAGGAATTTGTCCATTTCTACTAGGTTCTCTTGTTTCGTGGCATACAGTCTTCTGGCAAATTGAAGAAACAGAAAAACTCCCGAATAGCTTTTACGAGGCACATATCACCCTGATACCCAAAGCAGACAGAGATGTCACAAAAAAAGGAAAACTACAGACCAATCTCCCTGATAAATATAGATGCTAAGATATTCAACAAAATACTAGCAAATAGAATCCAAAGAGCCATCAAAAGATTATACACCATGACCAAGTGGGATTCATCCTGGGAATGCAAGGAATGTGCAACATCCGCAAGATGACAAGACAAGGCTGCCCACTCTCACCACTTCTATTAAATATAGTACTGGAAGTACTTGCCATAGCAATCAGGGAAGAAAAAGACATTAAGGGCTTCCGGATCGGAAGGGAAGAAGCCAAGATGTCACTATTTGCAGATGACATGATATTATACCTGGAAAACCCAAAACTCTCTACCAAGAGGCTCCTAGAAATAATACATTCCTAAAGTAGAGTGGCAGGGTACAAAATCAATATCCAAAAGTCAATGGCCTTACTATTTGCAAACAGCGAAAAAGAAGAAAGGGGCGTTAAAGAAACCATCCCATTCACAATTTGGCCCAGAAAATCAAATACCTAGGAATCAGTTTGACAAAGAATGTAAAGTATCTCTACAAAGAAAACTACAAAATGTTACTTCAGGAAATAAAAGAAGACCTGAGGAAATGGAGACAGATTCCTTGCTCATGGATTGGAAGGATTAACATTATCAAAATGGTAATACTCCCTAGAGCTTTATACAGATTCAATGCAGTCCCTATAAAAATACCCATGATGTTCCTCAAAGAAATTGAACAAACACTCCTGAAATTTGTATGGAATAATAAACCCCCACCAATAGCTAAAAGCAATCCTTGGGAAAAAGAAGATGGGCGGTATCAC
Source organism: Cryptotis parvus (assembly GCA_021461705.1). NCBI lineage: Eukaryota > Metazoa > Chordata > Mammalia > Eulipotyphla > Soricidae > Cryptotis > Cryptotis parvus. Next base: position 63,963 of record JAJIBD010026314.1, read on the forward strand.
TTTCCCCAACCTCAAGCTCTACTACAGAGCAGTTGTAATTAAGACAGTGTGGTATTGGTATAGAGACAGACCTGTAGACCTATGGAATAGAACTGAGTATCCTGAAACACATTCTCAAATATACAACCGCTTAATCTTCGATAAAGGAGCAAAAAATATTAAGTGGAGCAAAGAAAGCCTCTTCAACAAATGGTGCTGAGAAAACTGGGCAGCTACGTGTAAATAAAATGAACTTAGACCTCCTTCTAATGCCATGCACAAAAGTCAGATCAAAATGAATTATAGATCTCAACATCAGACATGAATCTCTAAGGTACATCGAAGAAAACATAGGAGAAATGCGCTAGGATATCAAAACTAAAAAGTATCTTTAAAGATGACACACCACTGACCAAGCAAATGGAAGCAAAGATAAACAAATGGGATTATATAAAATTGGAAAGCTTATGCACCACAAAAGAAACGGTTGCGAAGATACAAAGACAATCCACAGAGTGGGAAAGGATATTCACACAATACCCATCTGACAAGGGGTTAATATCCAGGATATATCAGGTACTGGTAGCACTTCACAAAAAAAAAAAAAACAGCCAACCCCATCAAAAAATGGGGAGAAGAAATGAACAGAAGCTTCCAAAAAAGAAGAAAATCAAATGGCCAAAAGGCATATGAAAAAAAAGTGCTCTTCATCTTTAATCATCAGGGAGATGCAAATCAAAAGAACAATGAGGTACCATCTCACACCACAGAGACTGGCACAAATCCAAAACAGCAAGAACAACCGGTGCTGGCGTGGATGTGGGGAAAAAGGGACTCTCATCCACTGTTGGTGGAGTGCCGACTTGTCAGCCCTTTTTGGAAAACAATATGGGCATTCCTCCGAAAACTAGACATTGAGCTCCCATTTGATCCAGCAATAGCACTGTTGGGAATATACCCGAGAGACCGAAAAACACATAGCAAAAACACTATCTGTACTTCTTTATTCATCTCTGCGCTATTCACTATAGCTAGAATCTGGAAACAACCTAAATGCCCGAGAACAGAGGACTGGCTAAAGAAACTGTGGTTTATCTACACTATGGAATACTATGCAGCTGTCAGAAAAGATGAAAGTATGAAATTTACCTGCAAATGGGTGGAAATGGAGACTATCATGCTGAGTGATATAAGTCAGAAGGAAAAGGACAGATATAAAATGACTGCATTCATTAATTGGATATAAATAGATACCAGTGTTTTACTCAATGTATGAAATGGTAATGGCAAATTAAAACTCACCATTTTATATACACAAAGAGACTTAAGTGATAAACTCTAAATATCTGCAGGGCTAGCCACAATTTGTAAAACTATAGGGAGAGAGATGCAGAACCAGAGAGAGAGGGACAGAGAGAGAAAGAAAGGAAACAGGGCTACCTGCTGTTGAGGCAGCCTGGGGAGGGTGGGGTGCATTGGTGGTGGAAATGTGGCACTGGTGGAGGGATGGGTGCTGCAATACTGTATTATCAAGAACCAATTGTGAACACCTTTGTAATTGCATGTCTCATGGTGGTATAATAAAAAAATTTTAAAAAATTAAATAAAGTGATCACAGAAAAAAAAAGAAAATAAAAAAATTAGGTACCTAGATGAGAATTAAAATGTTTGAGAATCAATGAAACATGTTCAGTTGTTTATCTTGTCAATTCTTTTTCTGCGTCTATTGATAATGATCATGTGTTTCATTTTTTCCTGTATTGACTTGTATTTTTATGGTGTATTATAATGATTGGCTTGCCTTTTATCCCTGTAAATTCTACTTGGTCAGTGCCAGCTACGATCTTTCTGATACATTATTACGTTAAGTTTGTTAATATTTTGTTAATGATATTTTGCATAGCAATTTATCAGGAATATAGATTTAGAGTTTTGGTTTGTTTTCTAGTGTTTTTCATGTCTGCATTCAGTATCAGGGTAATATTGGCTTCATAAAAGCTCTTTGGAGGTGTTCCTGTTTCTTTAATTTTCTGGAAGGGCCTGTTAATTACTGCTAACAGGTCATCTTTTAAGCTTTGGAAAAACTGTCTAATAAAGCCTATGAGTTCTCAGGGTTTCTTTCATTGTTGTTATTGTTGTAGGTGGGGACTACAAATTTTATTTCCTTACTAGTTATTAGTTTGTTAGTGTGCTTTGTTTCTTTGGTAGAGTCTTAGAAGATTATCAAATTCCAAACATGTATTCTGTCCTCGTTCTCCAATTTGGTGGCTTAAAGATTTTCATAGAAATTCCTTATGATCCTTTGCATTTCTGTGATCTCTATTGTTACATCTCCCCTTCATTTATTATTTAGTTTATTAATATTTTTTCTCCTTTCTTTGTGAGTCTAGATAATGGTCTGTCAATCTTGTTTATTCTTTAAAAAATACTAGGATTTGGTTTTATTGATCTTTGGAATTGCTTTAAGTTTCTATTTCATTTACATTTATTATGTCTTATTAGTCCCTTTCCTCTGCTTGTTTTGGCTTACCTTTTATAGTTGCTTTAGCTGTGCTACTGGCTGATTCATTCGGACCCTCTTTTGTTGCCTAATGAACATTAAACTTCCTTATTTTTTTTGCTTGCAGCAACCAGAACTACAACTGAGTCTTTGGTTTTTTGCACAGAAGAAATAAATGAGTGCAGTATAGGAATGATGAGTAAATACCATGCAGATACTTACATGAACCTAGTGCTCAGCTTATAGGTGAGAATAAGTATGGATATAATGGGGTGTAGTGGGGCAGAGAGGTGGAGAGTGACCTGCCTGACTGTTGGAGAAACTGCCCCTCACCTCAACACCTGACACTAAGTGGGGCAGAATCGCCAGTCTAGATGGAGTAAGTCTGTGTCCACGTCCTCATAGCTAAGGGAGAATAAATTGAATGTGTCTTCTTCTCAGTTAGAGGATGACAATACCAAAATTTAAATAAATAATACTGGTGCAAGAAAATGGGGATGAGAACATAGGGCTTGGATGTAATGGAAGGTGGTTTAGAGAGGTGAGGGTAGGTGCCTGAATGCGGAGAAAGCCATTGCTTGTCGGGAACGCCACGGGGTCCCGACAGTGTCGGGACAGAGGTTCTCTTCTACCTCCGTGGACACAGGGAGAGCAGATGAAAACTCAGGAGTCCGGAGCAGTTCCAAAAAATGGCTTTTAATAGTACAAAAGCTCTTCCACAGCAATCCAATATAATGCACAAACTCTAGCTCTGGTCTGAACTTAGACCATACAATAGAACCTAAGTCTCCCACCAAAGAGATAGGATCTCACCCGAGTTGAGTCCTACCCAGAAGAAGGAGCAAAAGGCCAAAGAGCAAAAACCAAAAGCCAAAAGCTGCAAGGCTGAGAAGCCAAAAGCCGAAAGCTAAAAGGCCCAAAAAGGCAAAAGGTGAAGGGGCCTCAAGTCAGCCCCTTATATACACCAAAGTAATCCAACCACTGGGAGGGCATGTCAACCAAGAACAGAGTGTAGTGCCACACCTTATTGCAGGTATAAACAAAGGTTATGCCAAGGACTAAGGAGATTATCTCTTATGTAAAACACTGGAGAGAGAGAGGGCTGATATAAAGTAATACATCTTAACTTCATGAGCTTCATGTAATCTAGATGGTACCCACAAGGTCCTTATTATTATCTGCACCAGGGTGATTCTGAGTATCTTGTTCTCATGTACTGAAAGGGTCACACTCGCCTGCTTAGAGCAAACTAGTATGATCCTTTCTATAGTCTTCCTTTAGTCTCAGCGTAGCCAGGGTGGTAGTCTCCTGGTAAATAATAACTGTCCCACGTTGGGTGCAGTGGGTATAAAGAGGAGCTGTGCCCAATCTAGAAAACATAGAAGTCTTAGTAGATGTACAAATCAGAAGTTATTCAATCAAGGTGACTTCTGTAACTGCCACACCCTCTAGCAGTGTTTACATAGAAGAGAAGTCTCATTAGAATGAATCTTGACTTAAGTAGATTAAACTGGGAGTGGGCAAAACAACAAAACTCCCAGGTTAGCTAAACATGTCCTCCAACAATTGCTCAAATGTCTTTGAATATTGGAGTCTCGCTTAAACTAAAAATCATAATTTTATACTGAACACCAATGCATTCAGCAAGTCATTGAACAGTCTTTCCTTAGATTTCAAACCTTAGATTCCAACCTGTAAAAAGAGTCTGTGAGTCTGGGTAACTCAGCAATCCCTGACACTAGACATTAAAGAAATACTTGTACTTTTCAGTCTTGCCTCAGTTGGATCCTGTCCTTGCATAAACCTTATCATTACATTCAAAGTTCTCAGTATGAAAGATATTTATATTGCACTATAAGTTGCCAGAGATATATTCATTTTTCAGTATTTGCAGTTTCTGGGAAACAAAAAAAATTCCCATTAAAAAGAAGGTAAAATCAAAATGTCATGTATGATTATGACAAGAAAGAGTTTTTAATTTGTATTTTTATAATGCCTTTAAATTATCGCAGATAAAGTTCTCTAAACCTTTTATTACTAAGAAAAAGTTGAGAAATTATTTCAGAAAAAGATTATCAGTATTGCTTTTATCACTAACTAAACCCGATGAAAATATTCTTTATATGATTTTTAAATTTTTATTCACTATCAAACATTTCCAAGTAATAATGCCCCTTGTCTTTTGTTTTATTCTAAATATAATTTGCAGTTTATATCCTTTCTATTGGTGTACTATTGTTTCAATTAGTATTACTTGACACCACATAAATGAGAACTGATTTTTTTTAAGAAAATGTTATATATACAAGTCTGTTTCATAAAATTAGCAAATGAAGAGGTGATAAATTGTATTATAAAATGAGTCCTCATTTTACAAAAAGGCATTTTCTGGGATTCGTCATGTAATGATTTCCTTTTCTGTCCTTATTCATTCACACAAAGATAAATAAAGGAGTTTCAGTGAAAGTATGAAGCTAAGGTAATAACATCTAAGCTTTTGATATATAATCCATCCACAATGAAGATGAGACATTTTGAATAGTAATTTTGTCATTGTAAAATAGTACAACTTAATCAAGTATTGATTTATATAAAATAGTGTGCTTTTTTGTCCTGAAATACATAACATCTGAAATGCATTCATCTTGCAAATGAAATGAACATATGATATAAACATATTCTAGTGTGACTAGAATACTGGGTGGAATAATTAGCATATCTAATTGACCCTTTGCTTCCCTTATCCCTTTTCTATTAGACTTCCATATTGACATAAAGCATGAAGTTGATAGAAACCATAAAGGATTCTTATTTTGAATATCTGACAATAGTCAAAAGTTGAGAGTTGTCTCTTAGTTTCCTCTCTAATGTTATAATGTGAACTTAAAAGAATGTTGGATTTCCCTCATTGTCTTCTCAGGGGAACATATAGGCCGCACTAAGGATAATTCCTGGCTAGGCAGTATATGTTGTTGTGTATTAATTTTTTTTTGTTTGACTAAAGTCACTGGGCTCACCTGTCAGTGCTCAGGACTGATCTCTACCTCTGCACTCACATATCATTCCTGACAGGCTCAGGAGAGCCTATGGGTTTTCAGGAGATCAAATTCAACTAGTCTGCCTTCAAGACAAGTACCCTACCCACTCTACTATCATTCCAGCCCCTGTATTAATTGACACAGTTTATCCATTGAAGGTAGAATGAGCAAACAATAGATTAACTGTCTTAAAAGATAATATGTCTTGTGTATCATGATTCCACACCAAAGACATGATAAGTTTTTTTTGTCTCCTCTGTGTCTTCCATTGAGTAAGAGCCAAAGATGTTGGAAGAGCTCCAAATGATCTTTTTGTATCCCATTCTCACACCTACTTCCAGGAGTCAGAGGAAGCCATGACATTGGCAATACTAACAGGAATAAATAAATAGTAGGCAAAAGGGAAAATTTCAAATGGAATAAAGTGCTGGGCAGAGCAAATCAGAATATGCTGATCTATCCCTTGCTCCTAGTATTTATCACAAAATTTAATGGAAGGAGGAATTATCCGCTTGTCTTAAGTATAAAGTGTTCACTTTAAGATATCTATATAATAACCTCGATCAAGCTGTTGGTGGTATGAGCATTGATTACGTTAGTTCTCAAACCTATTTGCTGGCCCGCTTCTCTTTTCTTTGGATGGTGACACTTCAGAGGAGGGCAAAGACCTTCATTAATTTATCATTTCAAAAGTAAATTTTAGGTAAAATTATACTGAGAATAACTTTATTATATTTATATTTCCTACAAAGTCTATCTGTTATTAGAACTCAATATTATAGTTGTACTTGAAAACAATCACCAATTGCTGTGAGGACTGGAGATAAGAGGGTGAGTGTTGATCTTTTTATTATATGCAGGCCTCTAGCTGATAAGACAAAGCAATTCAATCCTCTCTTCAAATCAAGAAATTTAAATGTTTATCTCCTTCAAAATATCTTTAGAGAAAGGCCCAGAGTCATAGTTGATAAAACTATCTGTATCCCCTATGACCTAGCCAAGTTGATGCACATCATTGACTAATGTAATTCCATATATAATCCAGTTGTACACATACTTATCTACTTAAACATAGTTGATCTGAAAATAAGAACAACACAATAAAGCAGCCATACTGACCTAATATAATTTAACTATTTTATATATAATCAAAGGCTTGCAAACCCTTTCCACGATATAAATGTAAAATTAACAATTCTTTGATCTTTTAGATATTACATAACTTAAATATTAGTGACAAGGGAAATATAAAAGTATTTTGAATCATCTGAGAAATCGAGGGGTGTGGGCCCACCCAACATGTCTGGTTGCCAAGCGCCACCTCCCTTGTGGAAGAACGAGGAGACTGGGAGATGGGAACCACTGACTGATGGTCAGTGGTCAGGTTATTTAGAACCAGACAACCTTATTATTTAAACTCTGAGGGGTTTCGAGGTATAGACTGTGTATAGGCATGATAGAACCTTTACAGAGTTGAAGCATTAATTCTTTTGGGGGCATTGACTCAAGGAGACTCTGTCTAGAGGCTACACTGAGAAATCCATCCAGGATGTCATTCCATCTGCATTGCTTTTCGCTTTCCCTACCAGTTAGTACAAACAGTCAAGTTTATTTCTCACTTGCATTTGCAGTTGTTTGCATAAACACAGAAGAATATATAGATATATAGATCCCAAAACTTAAAAAACCAAAAAAAAAAAAAAAACAAAAAAAAAAAATAAAAAAAACAACATCACATATTGCACCACCATAAACAACAGGACACGAAGCTGACACCCAGAAATATCTTCTCCACTTTTTTAGTGATTAAAGAGATGTTTAGTCATGACACACTTTGTAGTATCAGCATATTTGCAAAACACAGAAACTAATTTTCTTCTCATCTAACTGCCTAGAACTATGAGCCGGAGGATAGGAGCATTGGGGCTATTTCTCATGTTTCTTACACTTAGGGACTGGTGCATCAGATATCATATTTTTTTGCTCCATTTGGTGATAGAGTACTACTCTGTACACCCAAATTTATGGGTCTAAGCATCAGATAACACCTAGCTAATGGTGAGAACTCAAGTTGCATTATAAGTTGGGAGCCCACAGAAAGTATTCAGTAAAGTCCTACTCTGTTCTGAAGAATATTTCTTAAAAGGGAGTCTGACCAAATAATGGTAAGATTTTATTTTCAATTCATAAGCTTGGCATGTAATTCACCTCTAGAGGTCTGCTAAAGTCTTTAACCAGTTTTTATATATGACACTGATGTTTCAAGTGTTTGAATCTTTATGATCATGTGATTGGCATGGCAGAACAATTTTAGGCGCCCGCTAGATCTGTCACAGTCTACTTTTCTTCATGTATCCACTTGAAAGCAATATCCTTTTGGGGATCATTCAATAAGTGGACTTGAATAACATGATAGGTAGAGAAATACATTAACTCTAAAATCCAAAGAGCTTGACTACCACTGGCCACCTTGCACATTACCTAGCAGAGCCTTACTGGTACAAAATTCTCAAGCTCTCAAATGGACCCCCATAGTCAGGTTGACCTAAACTCACTGACAAGGCCCTGAGCGCTGCTTGGGAGGCCAAGTATTTTTATAATAATATTAACAAAAATAATAAATTCAAATAGTGTCAAGGCATTTTGCTTGGCTTTGTTTGAGGGAGGGGACATAACAATAAGCCCTTGATAGTTACTTTAACAAAGGCTATAGGTAAACATTTCACCCTCCTCCAAGCCTTATGGGAATGACCAGATAAATGGTCAAGCTGTAATAACTTCAGCAATGAGCATACTTCCTCTCAGAGATTCCAAAATTATCTAAATTGTTTATGGATCATCTTCAACTTACTAGTCAAATATCACTGATTATTAAACCCTGAGTTCTTTAATCACCAAGAAATAATTAGAACTGGTAATTGGGTTTACTCTAATTCTGCTTAACTCACTTTAATATCTTAAATACCACAATATAACTGATAAGGTGCTTTGGCATAATTTATTTCAATTAATAATTGCAACATTTGGAAAAAAAGAATTTGACTGGATGTTAGCATTTACATAGGGAAATATCATCAGTACTACTCTATGCAAACAAAATTAAAAGATAATGACTACTAAAAATACTAATAATGCCATTTAGGTTGATTGTTACTATTACTAAATGATTATTAACACCATTTTTTGCTGATTATTATTAATTGTTGAACATTTCTAAATTACATTAAATTGAAGAAAACAAAAATTTAATTATAGAATTTCATCAATACAAATGTATTTATAGGTTTCACAAAATATAAAAGATTCATATTTGATGAACTTTCATTAATACATCTTCTAAAATTTTCTTGGTCTTAGAAGTTTTATGTGATAAATGGAAGTAAATGAATGAATAAATAATTAAAAAAGTAATAGCATATTAATGTCAAATTACCTTACATAGGCCCCAGGAAAAAACAAATTTGTACCAATACTAATTGTGACATTGCAACACTGTTTTTAGCACAAAGAAAAAAAAGAGATATGTGAACATTACTTTTTCTATTAGCAAACTATTTTCTTTGCATTATTCATTCAAATATGCTGTAAACAAATGGAATGTGCATTTCTATGTCTTCTCTGTATTGAAATAATAAATGCACAATAGATATCTGCTTCTCTACAGTTTAAGCTAATGGAAAATCTCCTTCTAAACAATGCAGAAGCAGTTTCCACATTCAGATTTAATCAAATAAAATGCAACAACTCAGAGAATTTCATTAGATTAGTCCATTGAAGCCATAGAATAAAAAAGCAGGATGAAAATTCAGATTATATGGTCCATCCCCTCAATTTTATAAATGAGGCAATTCTTTCTATGTATGCAAAATTTTCAAGGTCATAATAACTAAATGATAAAGTTAAATTCTCATTTTTTGTAATGCTGAAAGTCAAACAAGCTGCACTTTACAAGTCCTTATCAAATTGCACCACGGACTTGTCCTTTTTTGCCTGTTCTAGTCACTAGTTTCATATTCATCAAGTCCCAGAAAGGGTGACACATATAATCATGGGTTTAAATATTAGCAGTAATATTCCAAAAATATTATTTCTCTAGAAAAAGAAAATATTTGGAATAGACATAATTAGAACTGATATAGACCCATTAACATGAAAGTGAATCAATGAAATAAATGATAGCATCAACAAATTCTGTTTGAAGGGACATTTGTTTAATCAGTTGCATGTCATAATTCTATTAACATGCCATTCAACATTTATAAGAAATTTTAATCTATTTAAAAAAAGAGCCATTAATATTGATTATGTTAACTGCTGGAACTTAAGTTTCATTATATGATAAACCATGAAGTTTTATCAAGATTCTGTTTCAAGATTTGCTCTTGTATTTGTTAAATATTGGAAATAAAGTGGCTTGAAGAAAATCATGATGCTTTATGTAGTTGTAAGAAATTTATGGTGCTCACAGAGAGCACAGTGGGTAAGGAGCTTGCCAGGCATGAGTCAGAGCTAGTTTACATTTTTCTGTTGCATAGGAGTACCACCACAAGAGATCACTGAGCACACGGCCAGAAGTAATCCTTGACCATGGCTAGGCATAAACCAAACAAAAACAAAAAACAAATTTGATCACTTGATCACTTGAATCCCGTTATTCATCGATTTGCTTGAGCGGGCACCAGTAACATTTCCATTGGACCCTATCACGTGCCAATGTAGCCCAATGGCATCTGGTTGATTCAGGAATATGAAGAGCCTCAAACCGTTCCTTCAGGGTCTTTACAAGGAAGTCTGACCATCTTGTAGGTGGGCAGCCACGTGATCTTTTGACATCCCATGGGATCCAGTCGGTAATGGCTCTAGTCCAGCGGTTGTCTCCAAATCGCATTACATGTCCAGCCCACCTGATTTTCGATGACTTGGCAAACGAGACAGCATCCCTGATTCTGGAATAGCAACGGAGGTCTCCTTCTCTCTCTTGAGTGAGGCGTGATATTCCAAGCATAGCTCTTTCAATTCCTCTCTGGGAGACCCTAGATGCGTTAACATACGCCTCAGAGACCTGGGCCCAACAAAAGCAGGATGAGAATGCTATTCGGGTCTTCCAAAATAAATTTATGTGATCCTAACTGAGAAAATAATTTTTTACAAAGATCAAAATATATTCTTAACCTATATAAAAGATAGCTTATATTTATTTTTATTATTATTATTTTAGTACTGACATGATCATATAATAATAACATAACAAACGTAGAAAACAGGGGACAGAGCGATAGCACAGCTAGTAAGGTACTTGCTTTGCATGTGGCTGACCCTGTTTGAGCCCTAGCATTTCAATATGGACCCAGAGAACCACCAGGAGTGATACCTGAGTTCAGACACACCAAGTAGTAATCCCTGAGTGTGACACTAAGACAAAACAAACAAATAAAAATCATCAAAAAGTAGAAAATAAAGTTATTAAAATTCTTCAATCAATATAAATTGCTTATTTTAGTTTTTATAAATATTTTCTTTCATGTGTATATTTTCCACTCTTAACGTGCTGCTAGATATGTTTTAGTTTCCATCAGTTTAATCTAAAATGATTTCAATCATCCAACTAAAAAGTGGATTATTCTTCTAAACAACAGAAACTAAAAATTGTCAAAAAATTTTGTCTTTATTTTTTATGTGCTTTATACTTTGTCACCCTATAAATAATCCCATCTATTTATAATTCTTACACTACCTACGAAATTCAAATGTTTCATAATTCACTCGTGGTCAAACCTGGTAGGGGTCACCAATTTTTCAATTATCTTGACTTACTGGCAGGAAGACTATTATATTTATTATTATATTTAAATCGGGAATGACCTTGTGTTTTACTTTGGCTTATGAAATGTGACACTCAGCAATTCAATGGAAATACTTATGAGCCAGTAAAATTTCTCTCTTCACATTTTCTAGCTAAAGACTCATATTGAGATGGTAATATTTTAAAATGCTGAGCTCTCAATAAGTGTTCATGAGCAGAAACTTGCCAAACCATATTGGTCAGGCATTTAAGAGTCAGAAATGTTTGTCACCACAACATAGCCTAAATCAACATCAGTTCTAATCAATGAACTCTTTCGAATACCTGTAACTACCTCTAAAATTAAACAAATTATTTAGAAGTAGAGAATTTGTTCAATAGGTCCCAAATAAGAAAACACCACTACCCTAAAAATTTTCAGTCTTGTTCCTCTATTGTTCATAAGTCAGTGTAGCTGTTTTTCATTATATATATATATATATATATATATATATATATATATATATATAAATAACTAAGAACTATAACTAAGAACTATTCTAGAAGTACAAAAAATAGCCCAGGGGGTGCCACTTCATGCTTTGCTTTCATGAATCCCTGAAATCAACGCCCAATAACCCTTTTTCCTCACTCCTAGCCACCGTGTCACATGATCTATGCCTGATGATAGGAAGCTTTCTGTACCAGACCAGCACTGAGCACCAATGGACACCCAACTGTAAGGTCTGTAGTGTGAGGTTAATTATTGCCAGGCTAGGGTAGGGAGAAATCCCAATGTCATAGACTACTGTTGAGGGTACCCCCAAGTATAAAATTTAAAGTAAAATATTAAATTAATCTAAAATCACAAATTAAGACATGGTAAGAAAGTTTATACCATGTGACATCAGTTCTCCAAAGAACATTCTATTTAGTCTTACATATAATAAATACCTATCACTATCACTATCTTCCCGTTCATCATCTATTTGCTAGAGCGGGCACCAGTAATATCTCCATATGTCCTGTCTCATGCCAGTAGAGCCAAAGTCATCTGCTTGCTACAGGAACATACAGAGCCTCATACCATTATATTAGGTCATGGGAATGACCTAATATAATTGTTACTGGTATTTGGCATATCAAATACAACACCAACAACTTGCCAAGCTTGCCATGTGGGAGGCATATTCTTGTTAGTCACCTCCAAATAAAGCATTTATTGATGAACCGTGCAGCCACAAGCAGTGCCTCATGAATGGCTGGGCACAGGGAGAGCAAGGAGCAGCTCTTCCCCGCAGCTCTTCCCCATGTCTGAGAGTCTCTGGACCAACATACCTGGGCCGGATTGAGAAAAAAAACTGTTGCAGAGTGGGTGTTGATGATCCAGGCTGTGATAGGCTGGTCTGCTGGGTGGAGTTCTGACGAGAGGAAAGTCTGAATGTGGAAAATGGCGCCCCCATGGAGTGGAGGGTCGTCTTGTTGATAATAAATACCTAAGCAACCTAACGCAGAATATAATAAAATATAATAAAAATTTATTCTCCATGGGAAACAGAACTGTATCATATTGCTTTGACTTCTTGTGAGTAGTTTATTTTCCTTTATCCCAACCTTTTTTCATATTTTTCATAAATAAGTGACCTCAATTTCTGTGTTTCTCATGGTTTGATTCATCACTCATAGAAATATGCCTGGTATATTGAACTACTTCATAACTTCACTTGACATCCATATATTCATCGATTTGCATTTGACCCTATCACATGCCAGTTTAGTCCTATGGTATCTGGTTGCTTGAGGAATATGAAGAGCCCATATTGTTCGTTCAGTGTCTTGACGAAGAAGTCTGACGATCTTGTAGGTGGGTGGCCATATGATCTTTTGACATCCCTTGGGATCCAGTCAGAAATGGCTCTAGTCCAGCGGTCATCTCCAAATCACATTACATGTCCAGCCCATCTGATTTTTGATGTCTTGGTAAATGAGACAGCATCCCTTAATCTGGAACTCCGGATTCCTTGTCTCACTTGAGTGAGGCATGATATTCCAAACATAGGTCTCTCAATTTCTCTTTGGGAGACCTGAATAACATTTTCATCCTGCTTTCGTAGGGCCCAAGTCTCTGAGGCATATGTTAATGCAGGGAGAATGGTGGAGTTGAAGAAATGTGCCCAGAGCTGGAGGTTCTTTGTCTTTTTAGCTATTTATTCGATGCTTTTGAAGGCATTCCATGCTGTTTTCTTCCTCCTGTGCAGCTCAGGTTTTAGGTTGTGACTTCTCGACCTAGGTACTCATAACTGCTGCATTCAGAGATGTTTGTTCCATTGAGAGTGAATGGGGCCTCTGCAACTAGTTCATTTCTCATGAACATAGATTTGTTGAGATCCAGCTGTAGACCTATCTTTCCACATTCTCAGTCACAGTCAGCAGCATTTGTGCTGCTTGGCTAATGTTTGGTGTTATTAGAATGATGTCATCAGCGAAACAGAGGTGGTATAGTTGCTGATCATCTATCTTCACTCCCATTCCTCCCCATTCTAAAAAAAAATTAAAACATTGAACTACTATTGCATAGATACCTAATAAAAATAAAAAATAAAACATTATTCTTATTCATGATTCAATTATTTTATCTTAGGTTATAGCCAAAATAAATTATCTATAAAATTCAATTTCCCAATTTATATCGCAAAACTATAGAGTCTATTGCAGTCATATTACAAATGTCAAATAATATGCACTAAGAATAATGAATCCAAATGTCAAATTATTCTCAAAAGTGACTGGGTACATTTTTGCATACTGATAAAATTTTATAGAAGCAAATTATATGACTGGGAAATTGAAATAAAAACTTACCATCAATTTTATCTACTATTCCTCTTCTATAAAAATAATAAGTACTCTTATTTGGATTTTTTAAATAAAATCTGAGTCCTAGGATAATTAAATGCCTTGCCTAAAATATTTTTTCTTATCCTATTATTTAAAACTCTCTTTTATCATTTATTTTTTTCATATAATAATTAAAAATATAACAAAGTAAACAGAAGTTAGGTTACTTACAAGCAAAATACATATTTATGTTCTCTAGCTGGATATATGATGTGACTACAAGTATTAATGGTCATGTCAAACCTATATGAGATCTCTACATGAGATGAGAGTCATTAAATATGAATAGGTATCTGGGACATCCAAGTAGTCAATAGTATATGGTCACATATGTAATCATAGAGGTTAATGACCAAACTTGAGACAAAGGGAAGGATTTACCTAGGTGCCAAAGCCTTCATAGAATATTTGCTCTTGACTAGAATGTTAACACTAAATTTAGGAAAATGTAATCGTTTTTATTTTATGACATCCCTGTCTGCATAATAATCATTTTACTTAAGATGAAGAATGAATATACTGAGTCAATGGAGTGCAGAAGCAAAATACTGCTAGAGAGAGGGTAGAATTAGTCATAAAATGGAGAAGAGTAGAATTCTTTTGAGGCGACTCCACAAAAACCACTATTATCTATGATTGCCTGAAAATGGGGAATTCCAGTTAGTGGTACAGGAACCCAAGGGACTATCCCAGATATACTTGATTAACGACACCTATTTGTTCAATGTTAGGGATTTAAATATCCTTGGGCCTAACAGTGTGAGCGACCACAAGGTTGACACCAGTGAGACACAGGCCTTCAGGAGTACATCTTATGCTTTTCGGTGTGGGAGCATGTGATTCTGAGGTGTGAGCCCTGACCCTTTACATGCATAATTTGTGCTCCATTGAGCTACCTTCTTTTCCCCAAGAAGCAATATTGCTAATTTATTTTGGTGTGTGTGCCTCAGCCAGTTGTGTTCAGGGCTCAGTATTGACTCTGTTTTCAGGGATCATTCCTTTTAGGGCTCAGAGGGAGCACACAGGGTGCCAAGAATCAACCCAGCTAGACCATGTGCAAGTCAAGTGCCTTCACCACCCTATTATTTCTCCAGCCTTCCAAGAAGCAATATTTTAAAAGTATCATTATTAAGGGGAATTATTTGTTTATTTATATTAAATGATTTTTCATTTTGTTATTTTTAAATTTTGTAGCTTAAATGAGACTATTTCAAGTCACTAAGTGTACAATGGTAAGTTTTCATATTGACGTCTTAAATGAAAATAGCACATAATGTACCATATTACCATATAATGTATTGATATTTTTTCTTTATTTCCTTGATTTAGTTTTTGTTTTCTTTTATTTTTTTAGGAGCATGCTTGCTCCAGTTTATTCCATCCTGAGCAAGTTGAGAAGTCATGAATCCAGATAGTTACTAAGTTCTGACATACACTCCCACCCCACTTCCCCCTCTAAAACCCTTTTAAGAAAGGAACATATAAGATGTTACTTCAAGAGTGTTACATTTCAACTAATAGCTGAACAAAGCCAGGGGAAGCCATGAAGCAGAAGTAAAGGGAACAAAAGATCAACAATATTAACACCAAACACTAGAATATGCTTTTTCCTAGCATTTCAACCCTTGATTATTAACCACTTATCTCATTTAATCCATTAGTAACTCTATTCATTCTTTCAAGAACTTTTTTGTAATGTGTCTACTCTCCCAATCTACTGTGCTAATTGAAATAATAACCATGTAGGTGTTACATGTTCTAGATCTGCCTTTCATATAGTAGCCAGTGAAAAACATGTCAAATGACAAATATGAACATGTCATCTTCATGCTAAAAATGTCTCTTGACTACTTAGAATAAAGACTGAAATATTCAACCTAGTCTATAGGACTTAGCTGACTGGTTACACTCTAACCTCACCCCAACCTCATTCCATGGACCCTATAATTAAGCATCTGTCATATAGGTTTGGATTCTATTTCCACAATGAACCAAGTTTATTCTTGCCTTAGGGCCTTTGGATAAAGTACCCTATGCTTGGACTATTCTCCCAAATCACTCTCGTCTAGTTAGCTCACATTCATCCTTCATGTTTAATTGCTACTTCCTTTTTATCTATTTCTTTAGTAATTATGCTCTTGTCCCTCAGAATTAGTTTAGGTTGAACTTTGTTTTTTTTAATTTTTTTATTTTTACAATTACAAAGATATATAATTAAAAATTTCATATTTGGGTTTTGGTCATACAGTGTTCCAGCACCCATCCGCCACCAGTGCCCATCTCCCACCACCAACGTCTAGTTTTTGTTTTCATGGGCCATACATAGGGATGTTCAGGGAATCCTCCAAGATCTGTGTGAAGGTTTAATTTCTAGTTGTGCTCAGTGCACCATATGAAAATGATCACTTGGGATAAGAAATGCATGCTGAAAATATGTAAAGGAACAAATATGATAACCTCTCATTATCTACAAACCACCAAAATGCTGAAAAGTGAAGGGGAGAGAGAGAGAGAGAGAGAGAGAGAGAGAGAGAGAGAGAAAGAGAGAGAAGAGGAGGAAAGTGTTTGTCATAGAGATAGGCTGTAGGGTAATGTGGATGATTGAGACCATTGGTGGCAGGAAATGTATACTGGTGGAGGAATGGGTGTTGGAATATTGTATGACTGAAACCTGACCAGATCAACTTTGTAAATGTGTATCATATGGTGACTCAATTAAAAAATTAAGGACCATATGATTTGCAACTGTCATCTCCTCCTCCACTCTCAATGCCCCCTTTGGGGTAAGAACTAAGTTTTTTATTCTTGAAGAAGGGTTTTCTGTTTGTTTGGTGTTTTGATTTTTGCCGTGACTGAAACAAGAGAATGGATTGCACTGAAAGTCAGTAACATTGCCAGCTTTAGTTCCAATCAATGCTGTAAATATATAGTGACTTAATATCACAATTATAAATCTTTATCATTTCACCTACCTTATTCCCTAAATTCTTTTTTGGGGTCACACCCAGCAATGCTCAAGGGTTACTTCTATCTTTTCGCTTAGGAATTACTCCTGGCTGTGCTCTGGGGACCATATGGGATTCCAGGAACCGAACCCAGGTAGGCTGAGTGCAAGGCAAATGCCCCACTAGATGTGCTATTACCCTAGCCCCTATTCCCTAAATTCTTAACCCCATAGAAATCACCTATTAGTATAGGTTTTATACCTTGACTGTCGTAACATGGTAAGGGAGATATATATTTAACATAGCAATTATTTCTTTCAGATAGAAGTGGAATATTACAGTCTATTTAAAATATTTGAAATAAACTGCCAAATTAATTTTGAAAAACCATATAGTTATAAAATAAATGAGTTTCTCCATATACTTAGTGATAAATTAAAAATTATATAACAATTAAGTTTATCAATTAATTTATGCTAAAATAATTGTTTCTACAAATAAACATCATAGGTCATCTAAAAGTGCATAAATTATATATGATTAAACAAAAAGTTACACTTTATGAAAATTAGAAGAGTATTTATCACAGCAGAAATACATTATAAAAAGTCATTCTAGCTCTGATTAATATCTTCTTCATCTTGATATAGCTCAAATGAATTATCTCTCATGTAACAGTCAGTAAAAGCTAATGCAATCTCATGTAACAGTAAAAACTAATGCAAATTCAAAATGCATATATATGCTCAGCAACTTCACTGTAAAGATTTGAGCAAGAAAGTGATCAACATTTTTAGTCATTTTAGTTTACTGAATTATGATGTTGATTATAGACATCAATTTAAAATATTTTAAAATATTGCAATTTCTATTCAAGTTTATATTATGTAATATGCAACATAATTACATTGTAAAGAATAAATAAAAGTATATTTTAGATCTTTCAAGCTTGAAAGTATTATTCAGCATGACTTCTTAGCATATTCATACCACATATGTGTTTAAGCATGAATAACCAACAATTTATCTATTTTAATATTGTCAGAGCTTACTCTAAGCATACCTTCACAAGCTTATTTAATCTGGTGCTACCTTAGAGAGAAATAAGTATTATGGGTTACATCAATAATTCCATATATTTCTACAAAAGCAACAAAACACATCAAAAGGAACAAAGACTTTGTTTTGCATTTACATAAATATGGTATTTAAAATTTAAAACTGAAACCAAGTTAGCCAACCAGCATTGTACCTCAGCAGTGGTATATATTTTCTAATAGTTGTTAGATGTTATAAGATTGAGTAATTAACCCAGCTGCTTAATCGCACAATCCTTAGAGAAATCTGCTAGAAAAAAAAAACTCAGTGTTCATGGTGTTTAGCTATGGGGTTCTTAGTTGAAAAGTGAAATAGTAATATCCAATCTCACAAAAGACAATAAATGAAACTATTAGAGGCAGTAAACACTAGTTTCCCATTATTTATAAGTTTTCTGAAGGTCAGAATAGTAATTTACTTGAAATTAGTTATAGCAAGGAAACACTGTGGTAAACTCTAGAGATGACTGAACCATAAAAAAATTGCTTATTATTTACAAGAGTGTCCTCAATCCTTAGAGAAGGATTTAAACAAATATCTGAATTTTCTTCAATTATTTTTTGTGAAGCTATAAAAGTAAAGATTGGGTAAATCACACTCAGGTATTTTGAAATAGAAATACCAAAATTTGTGAGGTGATTAAGGAAGCATCCTTAATTTTATATAATCTGTATTGCAGTAACACTGCATAGCAACATAGTGTATATTTCAGGTGTGTATAATTACAAATTAATATTTCTATATCCCTAATGCCTACCAAAGATTTCAATTTTATTCTTCATTTTAATTAATGCCTTTGTGGCCAATTTTCCTACCTCTTTCCCCAATTGCTTTTGTCTCATTACCTTAAGAAAATCAATAATTTGGATTTTAAATAAAAATTGAGTTTTACTTCAGCTTTCTCATTTAATAATGTTTATTTGCATACCAATATGAATAAAATTTTAATTATTTTACTTTTGGCTTATTTTTTATTGTTACAAAAGGTAGGATTTTACATCTTTTTATAACTAAGAATTTTTATAACTAAGAATTCTATTGCATATGTATGCATACTGTCTATATTTCTCTCTACATTCATCAATTCGTTCATCTGTTGATGGGAAATTATATTAGCATTTCTAGCCTTTGAATATTTTTGTATGTATTAAACATGGGTGTGCATATATCTACCAATATTAGTGATTTTTGAATTTTTAGATCAAAATCCCAAGAAAAGAAAAGTTAGAGCATACAAAATTCTCTCCTCCTTCTTTCTTCTTCTTCTTCTTCCTTCCTTCCTTCCTTCCGTCCTTCCGTCCTTCTTTATACATTTTTTCCTTTCTTCCTCCCTCCTTCCCTTCTTTTCTTTGTCTTTCTTTCTTTTTCTTTTTCTTTCTTTCTTTCTTTTTCTTTCTTTCTTTCTTTTTCTTTCTTTCTTTCTTTCTTTCTTTCTTTCTTTCTTTCTTTCTTTCTTTCTTTCTTTCTTTCTTTCTTTCTTTCTTTCTTCTTCTTCTTTTTTCTTTCTTTCTTTCTTCTTTCTTCTTTCTTTCTTTCTTTCTTTCTTTCTTTCTTTCTTTCTTTCTTTCTTTCTTTCTTTCTTTCTTTTTTCTTTCTTTCTTTCTTTCTTTCTTTTCTTTCTTTCTTTTCTTTCTTTCTTTCTTTCTTTCTTTCTTTCTTTCTTTCTTTCTTTCTTCTTTCTTTCTTTCTTTTCTTTCTTTCCTTCCCTCCCTTCCTCCCTTCCTTCTTCCTTCCTTCCTTCCCTTCCTTCCTTCCTTCCTTCCTTTCCTTCCTTTCCTTCCTTCTTTCTTTCTTTCTTTCTTTCTTTCTTTCTTTCTTTCTTTCTTTCTTTCTTTCTTTCTTTCTTTCTTTCTTTCTTTCTTTCTTTTCTTTCTTTCTTTCTTTCTTTCTTTCTTTCTTTCCTTTCCTTCTCTCTTCTTCTTCTTCCTCTTTCTTTCTTTCCTCTTTCCTTCCTTCCTTCCTTCCTTCCCTTCCTTCCTTCCTTCCTTCCTTCCTTCCTTCCTTCCTTCCTTCCTTCCTTCCTTCCTTCCTTCCTTCCTTCCTTCTTTCTTTCTTTCTTTCTTTCTTTCCCAACAATAGTTTTCTTTGTCTACACATTCTCTCTAACACCTGTACTTTCTTGCTTTTGGATTGCAGATATTTTAAATACATATTCATGGTACAACAAGACACACACACGATTTTAAAATCATGTTTCCTTATTTCAAAATTACAAAACATTGACAATGAGAACAGCATTGAATTAAGATAAGAAACATAAACTGGAAGTTGACCAGAATTGAGAATCCAAACATAAACCCATGCATATATGTGCAACATTTTTATATCATATGGGCCAAACACTTATAATAACTCAAAGAAAGCTATTAATATATTGCCTCTTCATTGTTATTTGGGAAATGGGACAGTTACTTTCATAATTTAGAGCAGAGGTTCCCAGTTTATTTCTCACATTACATACAAAAAAACTCAAAATGGATTAAGACCTTAAGTATGAAATAAATTCTCACACCCAAAAATAGTCAATAAATGCATTAGTATTGATTTAAGAGAGATGTTTGACAAGCCTTTTTATTGGCAAAGAATAAAAGAAAAATATAAGCAAACAGATCTACATAAGAGTAGGAAAATCATTGTGAAGAAATGTATTTCCAATCAAAAAACCATCTTACTGAATGGGAGAAATCATGTGCTTTCATTTGTCTGACAAATGGCTAATATCAAAATACATAAACAACTACAACTCAAAAATAGCAGCAATGATAAACAAGCAGCTTGATTTCAAAAACAGTATGGGAGTCTGGAGAGATATTATAAAAGCTAAAAGTATAAAAAGATAGTATAAAAAAGTTAAATTTTCTGTCTATAAATGTATAGAATTAAAATAAAAACAGATAAAGTGGAAGTTGACCAGAGTGGAGACTAAACATGAACAACTCAAAAATAAGGTGCTTGCAGCTTATCTGAATTTTATCCTAGGCACCACATATGGCCCCTGAAAGCCACCAGGAGTGATCCTGAATACAGAACCAATAGCATGTCTTAAGCACTACTAGACATGGCCTCAAACCCCCAAAAAGACTAAATTTAAGTAAGAAATTAAATGAATTCATAAATTAAATAAATGCATATCCTTGGAAGACAAACAAATGTCCAAATAGAAAATCTTTTATATCTAGAGGTATGCAATTTAAAACAACAAAGAGCAATGAGCAGTTATCATTTAATTTCCACAAACTCATAAAATAGAGAATTAGGACACAAATTAGGAAGCTACTAGAAAAAGTTCGTGAATTTTTATCATGTAATGAGATCGCATTTTGTTTTGAAAGCACTGTGGAAATTCTGTGGAAGTAATTAAAAGAGAACTAAAATGAGTCCAACCTTCAATGCTGTCTTTATTAATATAATTTTTAAAGTAATGGAATATGTCAAGTGACTAACAATTGCAATAGTACACTTGTTTTCAGAAATGTTAATAATTGTTGTCTACTCATATTATCAGGAACAGTAATGCAGATGAAACATCAAGGGCATATTTATCAAAAAGTGTTTGTACATTGATAAAAGGCTTTAGAGAAAAGTTCTCATAAAATCTAAATCACAAGTGGAAGCAAACAAGCATTAAAGGATAGGTAAAGCATATATTATCCTTTTAACTGTCTTTTATCAATTGAATTACCTTTTCTTTGACTTTAGTAGAAAGAACATAAAAGACATCTTTGTGCATCTGCCTTGATACTTCTCTAAGAATTAATGAGCAATTTTAATTAAAACATGCTAATATTTATAGTTAGGTTTCTCTGACCCTTTTAATGTTTAATAAGCAATAGTGGTGCACATTAATTGGCCACTATGTTTGAAGAATATAATATTTTTCTTTTACAAATTTACACTATCACTTAATGAGTTAATTTCATGCATAAATTGTGAAATAAGTCTCTATCTTATGGTATCCTTCTCTTAGCACCTCTTTTTCTCTCTCTCAACACATACATACCCACACACATATGTATACATGTACAAATACTTAGTCCAACTTTCATTTCAATGCCCATTCATTTTTAAAATTCAGTGCTGATTCTTTGCTTGGGAAGGAATGTCTAGAAAATATTTTAAATCTATCAAATTATATTCAGTCCATAAGGAACCCTACAATTGTGATAAATTTCATCATAGATATTTTACATAGTAAATAAAACATTAATAAGTGTTTATTACCAAACATATATACATATATGTATATATACATATATGTCATATATGTCATATATACATATATGTATACACACACACACATATATATATGTATATATATATCGTCCAAATAGTTTTCACTGGGGGATTGCAATGATATCATAGAAGATAAAATCTTATGACTAACAGATAAGAATTTTGTATTACTAAAATTTATTTGAATTTGTGGTTTGTGAGAGTGACCAGAGTTTATTTCTTGCTTTAGGTCAACTAAAAAATTTCTGGATACTTTGAAAATTACATTTATCCCATATTTTTGAGACTCCAATGTTATGATCTCCCAAAATCTCCCACAAAATGAACTAACAGCTGAGCATTCTTAAACTTATTATGCAGCCATGTTTGGAAAACTGAAAGTCTACTGGAGCTGAAACATTTCATTATTCTAAAGTATTTTAAATATTCTTATGCTCTCAGTACAAAATTGGTGAAAAGACATGTCTCCAAATAGCTAATATTAAAACTGGGATACCAGCTAAAACAAAAATGTTGACACTTGAGTAGACAATGGCTTCAGAGTACCATTCAAGAACCATTACACACATTTGAATATTGGATGCATCTGAAACTTTCTTCCCAGTGGAAAGAGATAAGTGATTCTTAATAAACTGTGCACTAACTATATTTGCCTATCTTGCATGATTGGGATAAGAAGGCTGTATTCTACACAAATCTGATCAAAGTTATTTATTTTGATTTTTTGCCATTTTTCCATTTAGCATTATCAGGGAAGATGATTCCTTTTTAATAAAACTGATGCTCTAGAAGAAAATGGGTCTGCAGCAGCATAGGCATTATGCCAGTGAATAAAGATAACGATGGCTTAGACACAGAAACAAAATAATTTCAGTCACAGAAAGTGTTGCCAAGAACTAGATCAACTCAAAATCTGTCAGTCACATGTATCCTTTGCAGACTAGTTCAAAATTCATTTTTCAAAGTGTCTGAATGTCTGTTTCCTGGCACATGCACATTTGAAGAAGTGCTGTGTAATTTAAGAAATTATTAATACCCTCATTTCAATGGTCTTCATTTTTCATCTCTTGAGGATGTTAAATAAAATGACTTTCATTTTGGAATTCCAACACATATTTTCCAAGGCAATTTTTTAACTCTTGTCACCAATGGAAAGTATTAAAAGTTTTGGAAATTGAAATCGTCCCCATAACAAAGATCATTAGTATGGAATATTCCCTAGGAAAAATAAGTTTGTTTATAGAGGCAAATATGAGGGCAAGTAAAAAAGAATAGAATATAATAATTTAAGTTCTTTTGGATAAAGACAGAAGCAAATATGAAACAAACATGAATAGAATGGGAAATTATCAGAATTTTATACTTTAATGGTGACTGATGACTGGTGATATGCATATCCCTGCCTAAGTTCTTAATGTACTCCTTAAATTTTGATGTATTTTACTAATTGCATTTAATTTATCTATCAAGTTAAACAATGGATCACACCTTGGGAGTCAGGTATGGGAACAATATTATATAAATCAATGACCATACTGTATGTTAGCAAACTTATTCGTGTCCGGTGACAGGATTTTTTTTTCTATAAAAGCCCATAGATGGTGTGGTTGTGGTGGTGGTGATGGTGGTGGTGGTTGGGCGAGGTGTCTGAACCTGTTGGCAGCAATTGGTTTAATGGCAGCACATGTTAGAACATATTACACTATCATCTCATAGATATACATTAGAATGCAGCTCACTGCTATAGAGGTCAGAAATCATAATAACACTCCATGCTGCTCCCTAGAGAGATTTCAGGGTTCTAGGATATGGTTGTGTTCTATAAGAAAAGCTTTTGTCATTGTTGATATTAGCATAGTCTCTGTAGGAATTGGGGATAAAAAGCAAACATTTCCACATTTCCCTTTTGGATTGCGGGAGACTGGATAACAGACTGAGTGCCCTAGAAAAGAAGTTTTAATTATCTAACAGTGGGAGTAAAGCACACCTGTGCAGTGGGAGCAAACAATCCTCAAAACAGACACAGGTAGTTCCTAAGGCCAAAATAAAATTACTTTTGAAATGGTAAAATTTATCAACAGTATTTATTCTATCTATTCAGGTGACGATAAAGTTGTGGCAGACAGAGATATAGGGGGTTCCTGATGTTGGGTTCTGAGCGGCTAGCCTTAGGGTCCATCACTTCCCCATAAGGGCCCAGCACTTTCCTGCCACAAGGCCCTAAGAACAGGACCCCGAAATGGGCCCTGCCCATATGATTACACCCACAAACATCTATGCTTATCCGAAGCTAAGGTGAGGCAGGCTGTGCCTGGTCTTCTGACTGCTGACCACAGTAATATGTAAATCAATGATTATTACCTTGAAAATGCTAAATCTTGTGATTATTATCTGTTGCAATGGCCCAGGAGCTTGCAAATGCCATGCGATTTGCGCTTGTACTTCCTTCACCCAAATATTGTATAAAAGGCTTAAACTGTGTTCAGTAAAGGGAACTGCTCTCCAGAACCCCCACCCCCACCCCGCTTCATCGGTGCCTTTCTTTCCTTCCTCAGCAGAGACAAGGCAGAGTTTCTCCCAAGTCCTTCCCTCTCCTTTCGCAGGGATGAAGTCTGGCAAGATCTAGGTCTCCCTCATCCGTGCTGGAGGCTGCTGGCCCAACATCTGAGAGTGCATGTTGCAAAACAGAGTTAAACCAGCTCAAGAGGGTGAAGTTCTTTGAGGCAAAGGATCCTTTGAGGAAACACAGAGGTTCAGGTCCTTGGGCATGGGTGGCTCCCAGAGCTGAGTCTGCAGATCTCTTGGAATTCAGTAGCCAGTAATTGATGGGTAAAGGCTGCTACAGGAAGTCAAGAATGGGCCAACAGAAGTGCAGTATTTTATCCCAGAAAAAGTCCCATTAATTTTTTAACTTCTTAGCCATGCTTAATCCTCGCTCCCCATCCTCCATATTCCCTGACCCCCAATCACTCTGGGCTTTTCCTCTCTGGGAATCCTCTAATTTCTCTCTAGCACTTTTTCTTTCCCCTCCTTTTATTCCTCAAACTGGAAACCCTGGGTAAGATGCAGGATTGACTTTCCTTTTCTGCAGAGAGCAATTTCTTGCTTCAGCCTGGGGTCCATGGATTCTCAAGAACTTTGTAGCAGGGACCAGTTCCTACACTAGGTAGAATGAGGTGAACCCAACACCTTGAGGGCGTGGTGCGATCTGAGCTCTGTACAGGGAGTCACATTTCCCACATGCAACAAGGTAATAGCTGTTGTTATCTATGTGAAGGGCGAATAGGAATTTATCTTTTCAGCTTTATGTGCTAGCTCTCATTTTCTCTGGTTGTTTGAGTGTTTTCCCAGCTATGCCTTTTAGGTTTTCTGTCAGTTTTTCTTCTGACTATGCAGACTCATTCTAAGTCAATACCGTTATTTTAAAACATTTACATAAGTATCATGCTTCTGATATCCATAACTATCATTTACAATAATTTTCATCAACTTATCATTGATTTAATAGAATTGTCATCTTTTAATTCACATTATATACAGTTATCATTTTCATGAGTTCGAAGTAGGTCTCTGGAAACATTCAGAATATTGAAGTTCACTGGCAGTTCTGAGTAATCAAGGATAATCTGGTAGATATTTGCATATCTACCAGATTTACCTTACAGATAAAATGTTTATCTGCTAGGTACACATTTTTTGGTTTGTTTTTGGATAACCTTGTGGAGTTGCTCTGGGTTTATTCCTGGTTCTGAACTCAGCTATTGTTCTTTGCAGGGGTTGGGTAGCATGCTGGGTAGCATGTAGAATATAGAAACACTATATTATATATATATATATATATATATATAGAGAGAGAGAGAGAGAGAGGAGGAGAGAGAGTATATTTAGCATACTATATAGTCACATTTATGGGGGACACAACTGGTGACTTGACAATGCTTAAGGGTTACTACTCCTGGCTCACACTCAGGAATTAGGAATTACTCTTCACGTTGCTGCGCAGGGTACCATACGGGATGCCAGGGATTGAATGGAGTCTGTCCCGTGCAAGGCTAGTGCCAGCTGTGCTATCACTCCTGTCCCGGAAGAACATTTTTTAAAATATTTTATTTTACCACCGTGAGATATACAGTTACAAAGATGTTCATAAGATGTTCATATTTGGGTTTTGGTCATACATTGTTCCAGCACCCATCCCTCTACCAGTCCCAATTTCCCACCACCAATGTCCCCCGATTCCCTCCCCCTCCTTAGCCTGCCTCTGTGGCAGGTTTCTTAATTCTTCTCTCTCTCTCTCTCTCTCTCTCTCTCTCTCTCTCTCTCTCTCTCTCTTTCTCTCTCTCTCTTTTTTTTTCCTTCCACATTGTGGATTGCAATACATACATTAAAAGGTAGTCATGTGTATCTTTTTGCCTGTATTTAATGCTCAGTTCTAGGTTGGTATCAGCACTTTCAACAATTATTAGCATACTGTTCCATTCTCTGTCTTACCTAGCTTCTGACTCCCACACATTTGTGATAGTTTCCACCTTTGACAAGACCTCCTGTTCCATGTTTCGCTTGACCTTGGATATTGGTATCATAATATGTACATATATATATTTATGTCATGCAAATAAATGCAGTCATTCTGTATCTGTCTCTCTGGCTAATTTCACTCAACATGATATACTCCATGTCCATCCATTTATAGACAAATTAAAAAGGGCTACACAGTCTGTTTATAGTTTGGTTTCTTAAGCCACCCATTCTTCAACTAAAGCTGAAACTAAACGGGAACTGATCATATGGAGAAATCACACTAGGAGTCTCCCTTTGAGAGCAACTGACAAACTCAATCTGCAGAAGGTATCAATCACCAGGAATGCGAAAGCCTTCAGAATGATATTTGCCTGAAGCCTTGACACCGCTGCAATTGATAAGAGAAACAACATAGCGTTGAGGAGTCTACCAGCCAAGCCCAGATACTGGAGAAAAGTAAACGCTTTTTCAAGACACTTGGAATTTTGGTTTTTGTTTGTTTTCTCTTTTCCCCTTTATTATGAAACGACCAAAACAGATGGTTGTGGCAGCTTGTAGGCTATGGACTGGGAAGATTTTATTATACTCAAATTAGTTTCTCTAAGTAAAGTGTAACTCAGACTTATTCACAGTTTGGTTTTGTGTATTTCAGTTCAGTGCAAAAGGGCAAACTTCAAACAAAGACCTTTAAAAACTTATGCCTTTTGTTTCACATTTGCTTATGCCCCATTGACCAAAGCAAACTACTTCAGAGTCTATTAGTGCCTTGTTTATGGACTTTGAAAGGGTAGCATACATTCTGAAGGCATACGAATTCTGACAGCAAAACAAAGATTACCTACATTACTACACAAATAATTTTTCTTTCTGTTTAATGTCCCATATTTCCTGGGATAGTGGGAACAGAAGTTGCCAGAAATTTTGAAAATTTAGTAGATCTAATCAGTGTTAGTGGCTTAAATATGGTATATAATAAATATAAAAATATTTCAGGTCATAATTTCATCCTATATTAACATATAAAATATGTGGCAGTAGTCTAATGAAAGCACCAGCTTCCTGAAATATTTTGTATTCTCAACATAATTATTGTGGACGCAGTATACAGTAGAACATTATAGATGTCAGTTTAAGACTTGAGCTCTGATGCAGTCTGACACTTTTCTTTCAAATAATTCCTTGATTTAAAAGCAGAGAAGTCACCACCGATTTGTATGATAAACGTCACAGAGAATTCCTTCTGTGGACTAAACTTCAAATGTGAATTAAAACATTACTTTAGAGCCCTCCCCTAACACAAAGTAGGAAACTTCACACACTATTGTGCATTTATGAAGTCTTTCAACTCTGAAGAGAAAGTCGACATAGCTGCTTTATAAAAGCTGAGGGTGTTTTCATAGTAATATTAAATGAAATTTTGAAAAAAATAAATTTAGCTGTGAGAAGAGTCTGATTCACCTGAAAGAAAGAATTATGTCTCATAAAAGTGACATCAGGAGGGTATTCCTGATCTTTCCAGGAGAGAACTGTAGAAAATATGTTCTATAGAGGAGGGTAGGAAACACAGTAATGAATAGCAGCATTAAGGAAGTTAAGAATGTGGACAATAAGCATAAAGGATTTGGGAAAGCATAACAGTAATATTATCTGAATATTCAAGGTATCACTAAATAATAGTATAGCACAATAATGAGTGGCACTACTAGGGAAATTAGAACTCTGAAGTATAAAGCATCGAAGACTTTGAAAAGTACTAGACAAATATTTTCTGAATATTCAAGGCATCACTTAATATTGTGTCAAACCATTTGAAATTACCATTTTTATAGAATCCAATTTTCAAATGTTCTATGTAGCTCAACTTAATAATAATGATAAAAGGTACTAATAGGTTCGTTTTTCAGTCTCAATTGTATAAAGAAATTGTCCACAACACTAGGAAAGTTAGAGTGTTTGCAAAATTTATGTTTTTGTGTGGTTGCTCTGCAGGTTCTTGTGTATGTCACCAGTATGTACTGAATATCTTACCACTCCCTCACACGCCAAAGTTCTATTATTTACCTAAAACTAAGAAATAAGACAATAATTGTGAAGACATTTTAATTAAAGAACAAAACAAAATATTATCAGCTGCCCCAAGTTCTAGAAACACTCTTATAGTAGGAATGTTATGCCTTGTAGTGCCTGTTTAGCAGATCTTGGCAATACATAAATTGTCACTGCACAATATTAAGAGAAGTTACAATGATAGGTATGAGATGAAAATATTTGTTTGAAATGGGAAGGCTTAGAGTCAGAGTTAGGAGTAGCAATGGTATTATGACAAATCCATTCTATCGCTAATTACACTTATATTATATAAAGTATGTAAAGTGATATATTTCTTATATTTATAAGGTTTGTGCATGTCTTTATACATTGCTAAATACGAATTTATATTTATGCATACATTATAATTATAATATGGGTCAATGCATATATGAAGGAAAACCTATCTTTACCAAATCATAAGCTGCTGGATCTTAGGGGTTAATATCCAAGATATATAAAGCACTGGTATAACTTTATAAAAAAAAATTCAACCCCATCAGAAATGGGGGAGAAGAAATAAACAGGAACTTCTTTAATGAATCTATTATAATTTGTTCTGGGTTGATGACTTTTGCCATCTTAAGTGGTAAAATAAACAGTATCTTAAAGGGAAAGTTAAAAAAATAAATGAAGCCATGCTTTCTAAGACTATAGGGATTTTAAAAGGATAAAATGAGTATTTTTAATATAACATAAATTATAAAATAAACTTGGCAACATATATTTTGAAAATAAAAATAAGTTTTAATTCAAAAGGCATTTAACTTCAGTTTATAAATGCCATTGTTCTTTAGACTTCTTTAAAATGGGAAATTTCCCTATGTGGTTGTCATAGAAACAATAAAGCTTCAAACTTTTCCTAATTTGGATGCTATTATTGCAATAATTGGGCCACATCACAGGTCTTACACTTCGTATCAACTGCATATATTATAAAGAAGCTTTATAGAAAAATAAATATTCAGATCAAATATACTTTAGAATTACCTACAAGATGGTCAGACTTCTTTGACAAGACCCTGAATGAACAGTTTGAGGCTCTTTGTATTCCTGAAGCAACCAGATGCCATTGGGCTACACTGGCACGTGATAGGGTCAAATGGAAATATTACTGGTGCCCATCCAGCAAATCGACGAATAACGGGATGTCAAGTGATCAAGTGATACTTTAGAACAAATCACAGTTTCATTACTAATAGAAACTAGAAACTAAGAATAACCATTCTCACATGTCATATGACTATAGAACAGCAAGAACAGTGGATATGATTTTTAAAAAAGAATTAAATTTACAATTTTATCATTTGTATCTGTTTGACAAAGATAACATGACAGATAATACGTATAGGACTGACCAAAGACGATATCAGGGCTCTCAAGCTAGTGCAAATACCAGACCCACCTCCCCCTGTGACTCAGTCACGTTACCCACTCTGTTCCCAGTTTACAGGCTTGTTGCACTGGACATCACCTTTATTTTTTATATTAGGAAAACAATACCTCAGTGTTAGAGACGATGAAAGGGGATAACCTCAGGGGCCCCAGGGGCCCAGGCCTAAGAGACCACCAAAGACCCCAGGTCCCAACCAACAGTACTCATGTCAGGGAATAAACAAAGCAGCAGACGCTGGAGTCCAGAGAGGTCCCGGCAGTACTCCCAATCCATCAAGGTCCCCAAATTGAGTCTGGGGCCGACACCCCTGACAACACATAAAAAGAATAAGACCACAGGCTCTTGAAGCTCTCCTTTTAATCTGTCTTCTCTCACTCCTCACTCCACCTCACCCCCGCGAATATTTCACCAGGAACTTCTCTCTCTCCAAGCAGGCTTTCCAGCAAGCCCCTCTCTTCAGGACCTCTCTCTTCAGTACTTCTACTCTACAGGGCATCTTTTTTCAGGTCATCTCCCAGGACATCTTTTTTCAGAAACTCTCTTCTCTGGTCCTCTCTATTCAGAGCTTCTCACTTCAGGACCTTTCTCTCGTTCTCTCTCTTCATCTGTCTCTGTTTGCTCTTTGTTTCTGTGCTTGTTTCTCTGTCTCGATTTCTCTGTGTCTGTTTCAGATATTTATATTTATTTAATGTCTGCTTCTATGTCTTTATTCTTCTACGCTGGACCTCTCCTTTCAGGTTCTTTCTTCTTTCAGACTGGCCCACTGGGTCGTGGATTGGCTGCGTGGCCCGGTAGCCCTGCAGCCATTGTGCTGACTCTCAGGCCCACGCATCAGGAACCTGCCTGATGATACTCCCCTGGGGCCCTTTTTATAGCTACTCCAGGTTGAGAATCCCGTCCTTCTCTCTTAACTCTTGTCAAGAAGGGGTTATCCAACAGCTCCGTTTCCCTTGTAAAAGCACATAAAACTAAAAAGTTTCTCCACTTCAAATCTGGAAGCAACCAGAGTGCCCGAAAATCGATGACTGGATAAAGAAGCTTTGGTACATCTACACAATGGAATACTATGCAGCTGTTAGAAAAAATGAAGTTATAAAATTTGCCTATAAATGGATGGACATGGAGAAGATTATGTTGAGCCGAAATTAGCCAGAAGGAGAGAGACAGATACAGAATGACTGCATTTATTTGCATGGCATAAATATATATGTACATATTATGATACCAATATCCAAGGTCAAGTGAAACATATATCAGGAGGTCTTGTCAAAGGTGGAAATTATCACAAACGTGTGGGAGTCAGAGGTTAGGTAAGACAGAAAATGGAACAGTGTGCTAATAATTGTCGAGGGTACTAATGCCAACCCAGAACTGAGCATTAAATAGAGGCAAAAGGATACACATGACAACCTTTTAATGTATGTTCTGTAATCCATAGTCTGGAAGGGAATGAACAGAGAAAGAGAGAGAAAGGGAAAGAAACAAAGAACCTGCCATGGAGGTGGGCTGGGGAAGGGGGGAGGGAACCGGGGACGTTGGTGGTGGGAGATGGGCACTGGTGGCGGGACGGGTGCTGGAGCACTGTATGACCAAAACCCAAATATGAACTTTTTAATTGTATAACTTTTTATTTGTATATCTCACGGTGGTATAATAAAATACTTTAAAAAAAAAGAAAAGATCACCTCTTACCAAAAGTGGAAATTACCACAAGCGTGTGGGAGTCAGAGGTTAGGTAAGATAGAGAAGGGAACATGTGTGAATAAATGTCAAAAGGTCTGATACCAACATAGAACTGAGCATTAAATACAGACAAAAAATGCAAATGATGGCTTCTAAGTGTATGTAGTGTAACCCACAATGTGTGGGAGAAGGAGGAGAGAGAGAGGAGAGAGAGAGGGAGATAAAGAACCTGCCATTTAGGCAGGACGTGGGAGGGAGGAATTGGGGACATGGGTGGTGGTTGAGGGGCACTGGTGGAGGGCGGGTGCTGGAACACTGTGTGACTGAAACCCCCAAGCGTGAACAACGTTGCAATTGTATATCTCACGGTGGTATAATAAAATGTTAAAAAAAATACCACCTGTTAAGAATGTGTTAGACTGGGGACATTGTGGTGGGAAATGTACACTGCTGAAGGGATAGTGATGGATGCGCTGGAACCCAATCATGAGCAACTTTGTAACTATCTCACTGGAATTCAGTTTAAAAATAAATAAACATAAAGGGCAAAAAAAAAGAAATGATCACCAAGATACAAAGACAGCCCAGAGATTGGGAAAGGATATTTATTTAATACCCATCTGCTTATGGGTTAATATCCAAGATATATAAAGCACTGGTATAACTTTATAAAAAAAAATCCAACACCATCAGAAATGGGGAGAAGAAATAAACAGGAACTTCTTTAAAGAAGAAATTCAAATGGTGGAAAGGCATATGAATAAAGGCTCTTCATCATTAATCATCAAGAAAATGCAAATCTGAACAATATTAAGACCATCTCACACCACAGAGTCTGGCACACATCCAAAAGAACAAGAGCAACCAAGTGCTGGTGCAGATGCTGGGAGAAAGGGACTCTCAGTCACTGTTGGTGGGAATACTGACTGATCCAGCCTTTTGGGAAAACAATATGGACATACCTCCATATTGAGGAGTAATATGGATGTATTCCATAGAATTTGAATTCACAGAAACTGAGCTCCCATTTTGTCTGACAATAGCACTTCTGGGAATATACCCTGGTGGCCCAAGTACACTCAGCAGGAATATCATCTGCAATTCTATATTCATTGCAGCACTATTTAAGATAGCAGGAATCGGGAACAACCTGTGAGCCCAAGAAAAACAACTGGATAAATAAATCATGGTACATCTATACAATGGAGCTGTGATGAAAAAGGAAGTCATAAAATTTCTCCGTTTATGGATGAACATGGAGAGTATCATGCTTTGCTTTGTGAAATAAGTCAGAAGGAGAAGGATAGATATAAAATGACTGAATTCATTTATGGCTTTAAAATATAAACAACATGAGACCAATATCCCAGGCCAGGAAAAATGGGCTAGGAGGACATGCCAATGTTTCTACTACATGTATGTATATGAGGGGCAGAGGGTTGGTAAGGTACAGAAGGAACCAGTATGACAATAATAGTTGGAAATAATAGTGCGGAGTAGATTGAAGTATTGAAAGTAGGTCAAGGGATATCAAGGGATATACATGATAAGCTTTCAGTATCTATTGTGAACCACAATGTGCACAAGGATAGAGGGAAAGGAGAGAGAGCGAGAGAGTTTGCCATAGAGTGAAATTGTGGAGAGATGTTGGGGGATAGAAAAGGGACACTTTGATGTTGGGGAATATGAGCTGGTGGAGGAAAAGATGTTGAAACATGGTGTGATGGAAACCCAATCATGAACAGCTTTGTAATGCTCCATTACATCATATTTTTATTCAACAAAATAATTTTAAAACATTTAGAAAAGAAAATCAAGAAACTAAAATCATTTGTAGATCTAATTATGTATTTTATCTACAGGATATAAATACTAAAAAATTGATAAATATGACAAAATTTGCTAAATATGATTTTTAAGTTTATTCATATGATTTTGGGGGAGGCAGGGGAGCCAAACACAGTGATGGTCTGGGGTACTTCTGATTCCATGCTCAAGAACTAACCTGGCAGTGCTCATGGGATACCAGGGATCTAACCTGGACCAGTCTCATACAAGGCAAGTGTCCTACCTACCATATTCTTTCTGATCCTGCTTCTGTTCAATTCTCCATTATTCAACCATATGAGTATATAGGAGGCAACCGGTTTTACAAAACAGGATTTACTGAGCATATCTTCCAAATTTTAATTTCTCTCTGATAATTTCATGTAGTCAATTATCCACCTATTATACCTGAAAACATGTATTGCATTTATTTGGGGGATTGGATAAAGGCCATACTAGTTGCTAAGAGTACTGATGACTCTTGCTGAGGGATCATTCCTGACAAAGTTCAGCAGATGATATACATTACTGGGATTTAACTGGTATTGGATACATTTAAGGCATGTACCTTAACCCCTGTATTATTTTTCCATCACATAATGTTCATGTTAAGATGCTCAGACTTCTTTGTCAAGACCCTGAATGAACGGTTTGAGGCTCTTCGTATTCCTGAAACAACCAGATGCCAATGGGCTACACTGGCATGTGATAGGGTCAAATGGAAATGTTACTGGCACCTGCTCGAGCAAATTGATGAATAAAGGGATATCAAGTGGTCAAGTGATCAATAAACTGTTAGATGAAATTTTACTGCATGCTATATTATTTTCAGGAATATCTCTATTGTCAAAGAAAAACACTGTACCAACAATTACTCTCTTTGGAACGTACACAAAAATCAAAGGATCTTATAAAGCAAACGAATCATTCTTTCTGGTTTTATTTCACTTATAGTTATACACTACTTATTTATACTCTGTCCATTTATTATAGAGAATGCTTTCTATAAAATACTTCACTCACATTTTCTTAAATCCCATTTCAATTCCCAACTACAGTTATATAGGGCATAGAAACCCTATATAAATACATTTCTAAATGTCTTTACTAAAAATTATTTCTTTTTTCTGATCTATCAAGTACATTAAAATTTAAATATATTGATGCTAATATTTATTAAGTACTTGACTATTCTTTATATTAATGATTTGTATTATAATATTTATATTATCATAAAATAAATAAACAGATAATGCAAAGCATTGACTTAAGGTAGTTTACAAGTAGATAGAAAAGTTATAAATGTATGGGATGAAGCAAACAATCAATACTGAATGTGACCACTTCTATATTTGTGTTTGTGCCACTTTAGTATTCTAAATAATTGCTAGAAAGATGAATTTGAATATTAAATACTTTCAACTTCCAGTATACTAGAACACTATCTAAATGCCTATTGATAATAAAAACAATTTCATAGAGAAGCAAAAAATATAAATTTCCTAATCACTTCTGTTTAGAAACCACATAGAATCTAAAATTTATAGTCTCTCTTTACCTAATTAGAATATTAGCAAATTGTATGTTGCTTTTTTTTTATTAAACCATTGAAATTATATAAAACTTATTCATTTGTCCTACTATATTTTTTTATAAATTTAGAAATTTAAAACTTGCGAACTATGCATAGTTCATTTTCATTAACAAATAGTACTGCATTATATAAATGTGAAAAATTTATCTTATTTTATAATTGATGGAAAACTTCATTGTACCTAATTTTTGCTTAATCATTTAAATGATGACACATAAAATAACAAGGGGACTAGAGCGATAGCACAGAGGGTAGGGGTGTTTGCCTTGCACTTGGTCGAACTGTTTTGATCCCTGGCATCCCATAGGGTCCCCCAAGTATCACCAGGAGTAATCCCTGAGTGCAGAGCCAGGAAACCCCTTAGCATTGACGGGTGTGACTCAAAAGCAAAAAAAAAAAAACAGTTAGCAAATAATTAGTTTTGGGTCAAATAATCTGATGAATATATATATATATATATATAACTTTATTATATCACATTGAGATAGACAATTACAAAAATGTTCATGGATGAACAGCTTTAGCCATAAAGAAATTTAGTCATACAGTGTTGCAGTACCCATCCCTCCACCAGTGCACATTTCCTGCCACCATTGTTCCCAGTTTCCGTTACTCCCCATCTGCCTCTATGGCAGGTGTTCTCTCTCTCTCTGTTTCTGTCTATCTCTCTCTCTGTCTCTCTGTCTCTAACTCTCATTCCTGTGCTTTGTGTTTTGTAATACATACACGGAGGGTTATCATACATGTCCCTTTACCAATTTTCAGTAATCAGTTCTAGTTTGGCATTATTATTTCCAACTATTGTTAGCAAGCTGATCCTTTCTCTATTACCTAAACTCTGCCCTACATGCATAGTGTTAGTTTACAACCCTTGACAGATACTCCTGGACCCTGTTTTGCCAGGCATTGAATATTAGTCTCATACTATTTTTTATCCCACAAATGAATGCAGTCATTCTATATCTGTCCTTTTCCTTATGGCTAATTTCACTCAGCATGATAATCTCTATGTCCTTTCATTTGTAGGCAAATTTTATGACTTCATTTTTCCTAATACGTGATAGTATTCCATTGTGTAGCTCTACAGTACTTTCTTTATTCAGTTTTCTATTTGGGGGCACTCAGGTTGTTTCCAGATTCTGGCTACTGTGAATAGTGGTTCAATGAACATATGATGATGACTATTTTTTGAATATTATTTTTAATACTTATAACAGTGGAAGTTCACTTGATCACTTGAATCCGTTATTCATCGATTTGTTCGAGCGGGCGCCAGTAACATTTCCATTGGACCCTATCACGTGCCAATGTAGCCCAATGGCATCTGGTTGATTCAGGAATATGAAGAACCTCAAACCGTTCCTTCAGGGTCTTTACAAGGAAGTCTGACCATCTTGTAGGTGGGCGGCCGCTTGATCTTTTGACATCCCTTTGGGATCCAGTCGGTAATGGCTCTAGTCCAGCGGTTGTCTCCAAATCGCATTACATGTCCACCCCATCTGATTTTCGATGCCTTGGCAAACGAGACAGCATCCCTGATTCTGGAATAGCGACGGAGGTCAGAACTCCGGATTCCTTCTCTCACTTGAGTGAGGTGTGATATTCCAAGCATAGCTCTTTCGATGCCTCTCTGGGAGACCCAAATAGCATTCTCATCCTGCTTTCGTAGGGCCCAGGTCTCTGAGGCGTATGTTAATGCAGGGAGAATGGTGGAGTCAAAGAGATGTGCCCGGAGCCGGAGGTTCTTTGTCCTTTTAGCTATTTTTTTCGATGCCTTTGAAGGCATTCCATGCCGCTCTCTTCCTCCTGCACAGCTCAGGTTTTAGGTCGTTCATCATGTTGATTTCTCGACCTAGGTACACATAACTGCTGCATACAGAGATGTTTGTTCCATTGAGAGTGAATGGGGCCTCTGGAACTAGTTCATTCTTCATGAACATAGTTTTCTTCAGATTCAGCTGTAGACCTATCTTTCCACATTCTCAGTCAAAGTCAGCCAGCATTTGTGCCGCTTGGCTAATGTTTGGTGTTATTAGAACAATGTCATCAGTGAAGCGGAGGTGGTGTAGTTGCTGACCATCTATCTTCACTCCCATTCCTTCCCATTCTAATCGTTGCATGATGTTCTTGAGGGTGGCACTGAAGAGTTTTGGTGAAATGGTATCACCCTCTCAAACCCCTCTTTTCACATTAATGATCACTTCTTTGTAGAATGGTGAGATCCCGGTGGTGAATCCGTAATACAGCTCACGAAGGATCTTGATGTATTGGGTTTGAACACCCTGTTTGGCTAGGGCTTTGATGACTGCTTCAGTCTCCACAGAATCAAAGGCTTTCTGTAAATCAATGAACGGGACGTGAGACAGAGCGGCATCTTGTATTCCCTACAAACCTCAGTGAGCTTGGTTACGTTGTGGATATGGTCGATTTAACAGTGGAAGTTAATGAAACTATTAAGAATCTGACTAGTAATAACCCAAGACACCACGTTTTTTGACTTTCTCTTGATGTACCTAGAACTCTCCCTAAAAATATGGTCCTTTTTTTTTTTTTGCACAAAGCAAAAAACTGGCAGGATACATATCTAGGAAAATATGACTCACATATGTACCATTAGTAGTGATTTAATTGAAATTAGAACACCTTTTGTCCCCCTCTGTATGATTTCTTTCAAAATAACTGCATTATATCATTTGCTTTATCACTGTATTAAATTATTACTGTATGAAAAAACTGAAGTTAGAGTTGTAGGCTTCCAACAAATGATTGCTTCAAAAGTATTGTTACATTGCTCTTCCGATCTAGAAATAATACTTGTTCAATTAAATATAAAAGTTAAAGTTTCATTTCTATTTCAATTCTGATAGGGAAGTGTATTGTTAGGAATAAAATAATGTGTGTATGATAGAATTAATTGCATGATATATTTTTTCATTTTCTCCAGAAGTCTGCATTGAATTTATAAAATACCATTCATTCATTTTGTGGAAGTTGAATAATAGTTCAAAACATTTCATTACTCATTCTGCTATGCAAATATTAAACGTACTTTTTCTGTCTCAATATTTATTAAATTAATGTCTTAGGGGTAAATACTCTCCAATGCTTTTAGAATGAGTGCTTATTGGGGAAATAGAGAAGGATGAATCATTAACAGTAACTAATGTCATCTTATACATATATATAGTTTCAAGGACAATTACTATGCATATGTTATTTGTAATGCTGTCAATAGTTTGTTTGATTTCACATCAATTAATATGAACATGATATTTACGCATTGCACTGTCATGACAAACTAGAATGTGTACAAATCAGATGACCAAAAATAAAATAATAAAATATAATAAAGTAGTTTTTGAAATATCATGAATGTAGCTCTACAAGAACATCATAATTGGAAAAGTCATTGTTCTCTATAAAATTTTTGTACCATAAATACACACACATATATATATACTAATATATATATAATATATATATATATATTAGAATGTTTTCATAACAATCTTTCAGAATCGGGTGTCAACTCTTAAAGACAGGACTGCAGATAGTACAGCAAGTAGAGTATTTGCCCCGCACACTGCCTACCCGCATTCAGCCCCTAGCACCACATCTGATAGTATGGTACTTTCCTGCAGGCAGCCTACCCAGGTTCAGGCCCTGGCACCACATCTGATAGTAGAGTATTTGCCTTGCACGCAATCTATCCTGGGTTCAGTCCCTGGCACCGCATCTGGTCCACTGCACCCTGCTGGGAATGATTGCTGAGTGCTGAGCCAGGAATAACTCCCTGAGCACTGTTGGTTGTGACCAATAAAACAAATAAACAAAAGAGAGAGAAAAATAACTCAGTTCATTGAACAAGAAAAGTATACAGACTTCTCTTATATTTTCTTCTTAAGGGAAAAAATGAATCGAAACTTGAAATTGGTATTTGTAGTATGCTGCCTTTGTATTCACTCTCATCTGAAATTAGAGTTCTGCTTTTTCCTCTCAAAAAGTGTCTGCCAATAAACAAAACTTTTCCTATTCATTCTATTAAATAAATCTGTGCTGGAACACTATGTGACTGAAACCTCCAAACATGAACACCGTTGTAATTGTATATCTCATGGTGGTATAAAAAATGTTTAATTTAAAAAAAAGAGTCATTCCTGGCAAGTTCAGGTTGTTGGGACTGAAGCCAGAACAGCCACATGCAAGGCAAATGCCTTACCAGCTATACTATCATTGCAGCCCTGATTTCTGGACTTCCTAGCTCCCACACCAGGATTATTCAATTATTCTCATAAATTTCCTTCTGTTTTCACTTTTGTTCACTTCAATTATTTACAGTTTGGAACGAGTCACTGTGTAATAGGGGAAAAAGGAAGAACATTAGATGATTCATGAAAAGGCCTACAATCTCCTTCTGTTGCAATACACTGTTGTCCAGAGCCTCTGCACCTTGCCTGGAGTTACCTCCTGTAGGCCACTTTGTAGATATAGGAGGAAGAAAACAGTTTGAATTCTGTGACTTTATGTGACAGTATATCTTACCATGTTTTTTATGTTAGCTGGTATAAATATTTTCTCTCATGCAACCACAATCATCATGGGACGAGACAGATCTTACCAGTATATTTACCTGGCCATGTTGGATCTCTAAGTAATTAGACCAGAGAGAAATGCCATTTGCCTCCAAGCAAGCAAGTGTGGCTCTCTAATAAAGGCTAATATAAAAACAACTATGAAGAAAAGAATCTTGTGAAGGCTTAGAGAAATATATACCTGTCTGTAGAATATCCATTGGTACAGATACATGCCCTTCCCCCACTCTACATAGGACCTGCAGGGACACTTCCAAGGCAGACCTTGGCTGGGCAATATTAACATTTCAATGAGATTTGGTGAAGTTCTGGGAGAAGTTACCAGAGGGGGATTGACCCTAACTGCTTTCCATTGATGTGGGCCGGTCTGGGCTGAAAAGTTATGAAAACTATAGCCTGCTTGCTTCTGTGCCTTTTCACCATTTGCCCTTTCTTCCTCTTCACCATCTGTCTCTCCTTCCTCTTCCCTATTGGGCCTTGCAGATGGTAGTGGCCATCTTGGCCTAGGATTCTAAACCTACACATGGCCAGGGCCCAGCCAGGAACCTAAAGCCTGGGGTTTTCCTGATACTAAATTGTATATTAGAGGGCCGGAGGCGATAGTCCAGTAGGTAGGGAGTTTGCTTTGCAGGCGGCCAGCCTCCACCACTGTCCATTTTCCACCACCAATGTCCCAAATTCCCTCCCTCTCCCATAGCCTGCCTAAATGGCAGGTTCTTTATCTCTTTAATCTCTCCCTCTCTCTCCCTTCCTTCTATTACACATTGTGGGTCGCACTACATACACTTGGAAGCCATCATGTGCATTTTTTGCCTATATTTATTTTAATGATCAGTTCTATGTTGGTCTTAGCCCTTTCAACATTTATTCACACATGTTCCCCTTCTCTGTCTTACCTAACCTCTGACTCCCTCACATTTGTGGTAATTTCCACTTTTGGTAAGATCGCCTGATATATTTATGTCATGCAAATAAATGCAGTCATTCTATATCTCTCTCTTTCCTTCTGACTAATTTCACTCAATATGATCCTTTCCATGTCGATCCATTTATAGGCAAATTTCATAACTTCATTTTTCCTAATGGGAGACAGACATGGGCATAGCTGCTACTGGCTCTCCTGTGCCTAGCCACTCATGAGGAGCCCGGGAGGCATGGAAGGTTCTAGCCTTGCCCCGGCACCCCAGCAGAGCCTCACAGCAAGCCAGACAACCCCCCACTCCATGAGGGCCTCCATTTTCCACATCTGGACTTCCCCCTCTTCAGAACTCCACCCAGCAGACCAGCCTATCACAGCCCGGCTCATCGATAAATGCTGGATTTTGAGATGACTACAAAGTATGCTACCCTCACGGCAGTGCTCTGGAAAGCTACCCGTGTCGTATTTGATATGCTAGATACCAGTAACAATAATAAAACTCATTCCCATGACCTGATGGGATGGTTTGAGGCTTTTTATGTTCCTGGACCAAGCAGGTGCCCTTGGGCTCTACTTGCATGAAACAGGTCATATGGAGATGTTACTGGTGCCCACTAGAGCAAACCGATGATGAACTGGAAGAAAATGATAGATATACATATATAATATTTATAATGCCCTTCACTGGGAGGTGGGAAGGAATCCCAACTTAATGCTTTTAGGGCTTATTCCTGACTCCATGCTCCTTGTGTGGTTCAATATATCATTTGGGGTTCAGGGGACCAAACCCAGGGCAGGATACAGCAGGCAAGTCAATGGACTTACCTACTGTACCATATCCAGACCCCACAAGGTTTACATTTTGAAAATCGAATGTATCCCTAAACATTAATACACATCTTTCCCCTTCTCCTATGAACATTACAGATCACATGAAGAAAATAAAAGAAATCCAAACATAAAATAACAGAAGACCTAGTGCGAACAAAGAGCAACCTATTGTGAACAAAGAGCAACTTCTATGTGACTTTTTTAAAACAAATTTCACTGGTTGCTCAGGGACTACAAAATGTGAATCAAAGTTTTGGACCTGGAATTTTATAAAGAATCTAGAAATGTCACAAACAACTTTGGTTATCTTAAAAATTTTTATCTATACTTTTATTGTGATTTCTTACATTCCTGTATTCCTGCAGTTAGCTCATATACCTATATCTATCACTTGTATCACTTGTCTTTCCGTTGTTCATCGATTGCTTGAGAGGGCACCAGAAACCTCTCTATTCTTTGGGAATGAGGTCCATTATTGTTACTGTTTCTGCATATCAAATACACCATGGGTAGCTTGCCAGGCTCTGTCATACCTATATCTATAGAAGAAGAAATACTTGAGGATTTATTGTATGCTTTGTTTTTGTACAAAGAGGGGAGTAAAGCTAAGAATAAAAACTCTGACACTGCTCAGTGTTGAAAGAACATCATTATCTAACTCTGTACCACTCTGAAATACCTTCCCATCTATTAAATAAACCATTTGAATATTTACTGTCTGAATTAAATATCCTAAATTATAAAATCTGGGAGCAGGATCAGGGGATCCCCTTCTGCCATAGGGGATTGGCAGCCAGCAGTGAGAATCTAGCAAAGTTTCAAAAGACTTTACTCTCACAGGTTCTGGTATACAATCCAATCACAGGAAAACCCCAGACTTTGAGTTCCAGGCTGGGCCCTAGCTAGGTGTAGGTTCAGAACCCTAGGTCAAGATGGCCACTACCACATGTGAAGGCCCAACAGGTAGGAGAACAGAGAGAGGAGAGAGTGAAAAGTCAAGAGGGAGAAAAGGAGCAGAAGAAAGCAGGCTAAAGTTTTTTTTTTTATTTTTGGGGTCACACCCGGCAATGCTGAGGTGTTTCTCCTGGCTTTGCACTCAGGAATCACTCCCAGCGGTGCTTGGGGACCATATGGGATGTCGGGTGATCGAAACCAGGCTGGCATGGGCCAGCGCTTCCTGCAAGGCAGACGCCCTACCCGCTGGGCTATCCCTCTGGCCCCAGGCTACAATTTTTATATCCTTTAACACAGACTACCCACATCAATGGGAAGCAGTTGCGGTCAGGTCAATTCCCCTCAGGTAACTTCTCTCCGGACCTCATTTAGGTTCTTTGAGATGTTAATACTACCTAGCCACCAAGATTTGCTTGTAAGTGACTCTGCAGGGTGTCATGGATGAGGAGTATGTATCCTTACCAATGGATAGTTTGCCAGGTATATATTTCTCCAAATCTTCGCAAGATTCTCATTTTACTTCATAGTTGTTTTATGTACTTATTAGAGAGCCATGTATGCTTGCTTGGAGGCAAACAGCATTTCTCTTTGGTCCAATTACTTATAGATATATTATAGGTAAATAAACTGGTAAGATCTAGCTAGTCCCACTAAGATTGTGGCAGCATGAGAGAAAAATATTTATCTCAGCTAACATAGAATATGTGGTAAGATATACTGCCACATTCAAACTGTGCTCCTCTCATCTACAAAGTGGCCTGCAGGAGGTACTCCAGGCAAGATACAGAGGCTCTAGGCAACAATGTACTGCAACAATATACCTGTCAAAATATATACTAAGCACTTTACAAAACAAGTTCCACATTCTTTGTTTCAATTTCCTAATTTAATTGTATAAAATTTGAAGTCTGAAATATGGTTAAGAAATTGTCTGTCTCTAAATTAAATTATAAAAGCCAGAATTTCTTTTTATTTTTTTAAATTTACTTTGGTTTTGAATGTGTTGAGTAAGTGCTTATGGATAGAGTTTATTTTTAAATTTCTTAGAATGATACTGTCACTGAAACCACCTAAAATATATGCAGTTTTAAATAAAATTTTGAATACAAAGTGTATATAATACACGCAGTTTTAAATAAAATTTTGAATACAATGTGGAAATAATATTTATATCTATGAACAGCTATGGAGTCCAAAGCAAGATGGTGACAGAGGGTATTCTTGTTTTGCTTCTAAATATAACTAGGAATTAGCCAGGAGAATAAGACACTGAGAAATTTCCACAGCCTCTGATGATGAGACAATGGCACCTCTTGTGCCTCAGAGACTAACACAAACTAAAATAAAGAAGACATTAGGAGACACAAGCTTCACTGAATGTACATGAGTGCAGAGAAATCATGGAAATTGAGTTCCTCAGCAAG
This sequence comes from Cryptotis parvus, assembly GCA_021461705.1. NCBI lineage: Eukaryota > Metazoa > Chordata > Mammalia > Eulipotyphla > Soricidae > Cryptotis > Cryptotis parvus. The sequence continues at coordinate 108,265 of JAJIBD010026314.1, forward strand.
GAACGTACAGGGAAGCTTGGCCTAGCCAGTAATGTTGGGGAAAGGAGAATATAAACAAAAAAAGAACAGAGGTATACACCTTTGATCCAACTGAATCCTATTAAATGGTGCTTATGAACCACATACCAGGACTTATTAAACAAATGTGACAACAGATAAAGCAATCTACATTGTACTATGCTTCTCCACATTTGACATAATGGCTACTGACTTCTTGAATACACTTACTTAGGGATGGTCTGAGTAGCCTCGAGTATGAGATAAAGAGGAGGAATAACTGCCGTACACCAATACAAAAACAGTCCCCCAACATTTTCTGAAAAGAAAATTAACATGTATCCTTCCCTCCTCTACCCTGCTAACACAACAGCTACATAACCATTAGTACAAGAGAGCCATCAAAAATCTTATGAAATAAGCTTTCATGCCAAATTTCATATAATGCCACCTGCTGGAAAGTATGAATTGAATTTTAAGAAATAACATATACATATATATATATATATATATATATATATATATATATATATATATGTGTATATATATATAGTGTGTAGTGTTACTTAAAGAAGTAACATACATATATATAGTTATATATGATACATATATATAAGTTATATATGTATATATAATTCTTATGTATGTATGTTACGTTACCAAGAATTCAATTCACATACTTTCCAGCAGGTGGCATTATATGAAATTTGGCATGAAAGCTTATTTAATAAGATTTTTTGATGGCTCCTCTTGTAATATATATATATATATATATATATATATATATATATATATATATATATATATATATATGAACATTAAAGTAGGGTCAAAGAGATAATACAGTAAGTAACTAGCGCTTGCCTTGCATTCAGCAGACACATTATGATATTCCATACCACTAGTGGCCCCCTAAGTCCTACAAGGAAAAAAAGCCATGAGGACCTCTGGGTGTGTCACAGAAATCAAAACCAATCACACAAAAATAAAAACCAAATACATTAATAAAACAAAATTAAATAATAAAACTATTAAAGTATTTAAATGATAATTAAACACAGCACATAATATTTTGAGAACTCAAGAGAACACGGTATCAAACTGTGTGAATGTAATTCTCAGAATCCAGTATATCTATTAGAATGTTCAAAATTGCTATGATTTATAAAGTCAAAGAGGTACAATAGAAACTCAAAAATGTAATTCAAACTTATGCAAGATATATTGAAAAAAACCAATTTATTAGAAAAATGAAGTAATCCAAGAAGGAATTTGTAAAGAAATAGAAAACAGTGTGTTGTTTCAAAATTGAAATCATTATTAAAAGTGTTTCCCAATTAAAGCCCTGTACCAGATGAATTCACTATTGAATTTCAACAAACTTTCAAGGGAGAAAATTAGGTATGAACTTCACTTATATCACTTGTATCACTTGTCTTCCCATTGTTCATCGATTTGCTCGAGCGGGCACCAGTAATATCTCCATACATTCTGTCACATGCTAGTGAAGCCCAAGGGCATCTGCTCGCTCCAGGAACATAAAGAGCCTCAAACCATTCTATCCGGTCATGGGAATGAGGTCTATAATTGTTACTGGTATTTGGAAAATCAAATACAACATGGGTATTTTGCCAGGCTATGCCGTGTGGGTGGGATACTCTTGTAGTCACCTCTGCATCTCGGCATTTATTGATGAACCGCCTTTATGACCATGAAAGCCAGGCTTATCATCAGCTCTTCTCTAGGTGGAGCTCTGACAAGCTGAGGATTCTGTATGTGGAAAATGGCAGTGCTAATGGTGTGGGGGTTCCTCTGGCTTCTTGCAAGACTCTGCTGGGATGGCTAGCCAGGGCTAGAACCCGCCTACCCTCCCGGGTGTCTCATGATCAGCTGGGCACAGGGAGAGCCAATAGCAGCTCTGCCCGGTGTATGTGAGTCTGTATATAAACTTGCCCGTGTATATGAATTTATCTTTCTCAAATGCAGTTAAAATCACACATAGTATAGAAAGCCAAGATTACCTTGCTTCTACAGTAATACAATGCTATTGCAAACACATAATACTAGAGATCAGTATATCTGTTAAAAAACAAATGAATAAATTCTGAACAAATTGCCTGAGAACAAAATTTAACAATTGTAAAACATCATGCACTATAAATAATTGGAACTTATTCCAGAATTACACGTGTGAAACATGTGAAAATCTATAAATGATAAACAACAAATAATGTGCATTACCCATAATTTGATGACAGAAGATCAGCTGAGTTCATATTCATGCAAATTTCAGTAACAGGATATAATATTTAAGTGGAAAGCTAACAGTGTTCATAACTTTTTTCACTATTTTTCACAATTATTTTTATGTTGATAGAACCTTTTGTAAAGGGTCCAAAAGATGAAACTCATTTTATGAAAAGGAAAATATCCTATGCAAGAGGAAATCAGCTGATGAAAGTTCTATACCAAATCCACCTATTAGACACGCATCACCATAGCAACAAATGAATCTGAGCTCTCTGTTGTTAACCTTGCAGGCTTTGAAATATTTACAACTGAGACATTTCCTTTCATCAAATAATGCCAGTCATAATCATCATGACAAAATTCATATGGCTATTGTACTTTATGGACTGCAAAGTGGACACATGAATTACCCATTGATGTTCTCATAAAAACTCCTGTTAAGCAGTTAGGGTTGACTGAGCTATCCCCACTTTGAAGATGAAGGAAATAAGGTGTAGAACACATAACAACATCTCAGAAGCACAAGATAATTAATGACAGAAATGACAGCATCCCACCTTTTTTTTAAAGTCCTGAAATCCCATTCTAAATAGTACTTTGAAATATGCATATCAAAGTTCATCAAATTTTATATAGCAAAATAACTGAATAGATAAAAATAGTCTATGTAGCTGCTTGTGTGTGTATGTGTGTGCTTGTGTGTACATGTGCATGTGTGTTAAGCAGTTGACATTGAGTGAACGTACTGGAGCTTAATTCAATGCTTTCAAACTTTAATTAGCATATAAATCTCTTGAGACTATGTTAAAATATGTAATTTTCCATGTCTTCTATGTAGTATTAGATTTCATATTTGGCAAATTATTTACATTTCAAAATCAATCTTGTTATGACAATATTAGTCTATTTACTGGGACTTTCAAAACTAGCAAGGCAAAAACTCTTCAGCTTGATTATTGATACATTGTTTCTCTACATTTTTTAAACTAATATTTTATTATACCACCATGAGATATCTACAAAAAGGAATACTATGCAGTTGTTAGGAAAAATGAAGTTATGAAATTTGCCTATAAATGGTGGACATGGAAAGGATCATGTTGATTCCCTGCTCATGGATGGGGAGAATTAACATTGTCAAGATGGTAATACTCCCTAGAGCTTTGTACAGATTCAATGCGGTTCCTATAAAGATTCCCATGACATTCTTTAAAGAAATTGAGCAAGCACTCCTGAAATCCGTATGGAATAATAAACCCCCACGGATAGCTAAAGCAATCCTTGGTAAGAAGAAGATGGGAGGCATCACCTTTCCCAACCTCAAACTGCACTACAAATCAGCAGTAATTAAAACAGCGTGATACTGGAATAAAAACAGACCTGTGGACCTATGGAATAGAGTTGAGTATCCTGACATCCACCCTCAAAGACATGATCCGTTAATCTTTGATAAAGGTGCAAATAGTCCAAACTGGAGTAAGGGAAAGCCTCTCTTTAACAAGTGGTACTGGGAAAACTGGACAGCTACATGTAAGAAAATGAATTTGGACCAGTGTCTAACACCTTGCACAAAAATCAGATCAAAATGGATTAAAGATCTTAATATCAGATCTGATTCCATAAAGTACATTGAAGAAAATATAGGAAAAAGCTTCCACGACATTGAAGCTAAAGACATCTTCAAAAAGTGAAACAACATTAACAAAGCAACTAGAAGAAAATATAAACATATGGGACTACATGAAACTGAAGAGTTTCTGCACCTCAAAAAGAAACAGTGACCAAGATAGAAAGACAGTCCACAGAATGGGAAAGAATATTCACCCAATACCCATCTGATAAGGGGTTAATATGCAGGATATATCAGGCACTGGTACAGCTATATAAGAAAAAAACAGCCAACCCCATTAGAAAATGGGGAGAAGAGATGAACAGAAACTTTGACAAGGAAGAAACCCGAACGGCCAAAAGGCATATGAAAAAATGCTCAGCCTGCCACTATACTATATGTGTCTATTGTTTCTAGGAGTTTTTTGGTAGAGAGTTTACGGTTCTCTAGGTATAATATCATGTCATCTGCAAATAATGATAGCTTGACTTCTTCCTTGCCTATCTGGATGCCCTTGATGTCCTTTTCTTCTCTGATTGCTATGGCAAGTACTTCCAGTACTATATTGAATAAAAGAGGTGAGAGTGGGCAACCTTGTCTTGTCCCTGATCTCAGGGGGAAGGCTTTCAACTTTTCCCCCATTGAGAATGATGCTCGCTGTGGGCTTTTGGTAGATGGCTGTAACTATCTTGAGGAAAGTCCCTTCAATTCCCATTTTCTGGAGGGTTTTAATCATGAACGGGTGCTGGATCTTGTCAAATGCTTTCTCGGCGTCTATTGATAGGATCATATGGTTTTTATTTTTTTCTCTTATTGATATGATGTATTATGTTGATTGACTTGCGAATGTTGAACCATCCTTGCATACCCGGGATGAATCCTACTTGGTCATGATGTATAATCTTCTTGATGAGTTTTTGGATTCTGTTTGCTAGTATTTTGTTGAAGATCTTAGCATCCGTGTTCATCAGGGATATTGGTCTGTAGTGTTCTTTCTTTGTGTTGTCATTCCCTGCTTTGGGTATCAGGGAGATATGTGCCTCGTAGAAGCTGTTTGGGAGTGTTTCTGTTTCTTCTATTTCCTGGAAGAGCTTGAACAGGACAGGCAGTAGGTACTCCTTAAAGGTTTGGGGGAAATTATCACAAACGTGTGGATTCAGAGGCTAGGTAAGACAGAAAATGGAACAGTGTGCTAACAATTGTTGAGGGTACTAATGCCAACCTAGAACTGAGCATTAAATAGAGGCAAAAGATACACATGACAACCCTTTAATGTATGTTCTGTAATCCATAGTCTGGAGGAGAAGAAAAAGAGAAAGAGAGAGAAATGGAAAGAAATAAAGAACCTGCCATGGAGCAGGGCTGGGGGAGGGGGGGAGAGAACCGGGACGTTGGTGGGAGATGGGCACTGGTGGCGGGAGGGGTGCTGCAACACTGTTTGACCAAAACCCAAATATGAACTTTTTTAATTGTATATCTTTGTAATTTTAAAAAATAAAAATTAAAAAAAAAGAAAAAATGCTCATCATCACTAATCATCAGAGAGATGCAAATCAAATCAACAATGAAATATCACCTCACACCACAGAGAATGGCCCATATCCAAAAGGGTAAAAGCAACAAGTGCTGGCGTGGATGCGGGAAAAGGGGACTCATACACTGTTGGTGGGAATGTCGACTTGTACAACCTTTCTGGAAAACAATATGGACATTCCTCCAAAGACTAGAAATTGAGCTCCCTTTGACCCAGCCATACCACTCCTGGGAATATACCCTGGGAAGCCAAAAAACACACAGCGGAAACACAATCTGCACTTTTATTTTCATAGCAGCACTATTCACAATAGCCAGAACCTGGAAACAACCAGTATGCCCGAGAACTGATGACTGGATAAAGAAACTGTGGTACATCTACACAATGGAATACTAGGCATCTGTCAGGAAAAATGAAGTTATGAAATTTGCCTATAAATGGATGGACATGGAAAGAATCATGTTGAGTGAAATTAGTCAGAAGGAAAGAGAGAGACATAGAATGACTGCATTTATTTGCATGACATAAATATACCAGGTGATCTTACCAAAAAGTGGAAATTACCACAAGCGCGTGGGAGTCAGAGGTTAGGTAAGATAGAGAAGGGAACATGTATGAATAAATGTCAAAAGGTCTGATACCAACATAGAACTGAGCATTAAATACAGACAAAAATGCAAATGATGGCTTCTAAGTGTATCGTAGTGCAACCCACAATGTGTGGGAGGAGGAGAGAGAGAGGAGGAGAGAGAGAGGAGATAAAGAACCTGCCATTTAGGCAGGACGTGGGAGAGGGAGGGAACTGGGGGACATGGGTGGTGGTTGAGGGGCACAGGTGGAGGGTGGGGTTCTGGAACACTGTGTGACCGAAACCCCCAAGCGTGAACAATGTTGTAATTGTATATCTCATGGTGGTATAATAAAATGTTAAAAAAAAAAAGAAAGGATCATGTGGAGTGAAATTAGTTAGAAGGAAAGAGAGATATATAGAATGACTGCATTTATTTGCATGACATAAATACATATATACATATTATGATACCAAAATCCAATGCCAGGTGAAACGTGGATAAGGATGTCTCTACATATTTTTTCAGGAATTTTTCCAACAGTGCTTAGGAAACATTGCATTACTGGGGGATCAAATCAAGGTCTGCTATGTACAAGGTAGACTCACCTTACCCTCTGTACTACCTTCACAAATGCATGCAACATTTTAATATAGACTGCCTTCCTAAAAAAGTTATTTATAACTATAACTGGTAGCCCTTCACGAGGAAAAAAACATTTTAATATAGACTGCCTTCCTAAAAAAGTTATTTATAACTATAACTGGTAGCCCTTCACAAAAAAAAAAAACAGTCAACCCCATCAAAAATGGAGAGAAGAAATGAACAGAAGCTTCCAAAAAAGAAGAAATTGAATGGCCAAAAAGGCATATGAAAAAGTGCTTTTCATCTTTAATCATCAAGGAGATGCAAATCAAAACAACAATGAGGTACCATCTCACACCACAGAGACTGGCACACATCCACAACATCAAGAACAACCGGTGCTGGTGTGGATGTGGGAAAAAGGGACTCTCATCCACTGTTGGTGGGAGTGCCGGCTGGTCCAGCCCTTTTGGGAAACAATTTGGGCATTCCTCCGAAAACTAGACATTGAGCTCCCATTTGATCCAGCAATAGCATTCCTGGGAATATACCCGAGAGACCGAAAAACACATAGCAGAAACACTATCTGTACTTCTTTATTCATCTCTGCGCTATTCACTATAGCTAGAATCTGGAAACAACTTAAATGACAGAGAACAGAGGACTGGCTAAAGAAACTGTGGTTCATCTACACTATGGAATACTATGCAGCTGTCAGAAAAGATGAAATTATGAAATTTACCTGCAAATGGATGGACATGGAGCCTATCATGCTGAGTGAAATTAGTCAGAAGGAAAAGGACAGATATAGAATGACTGCATTCATTAATAGGATATAAATAGATACCAATTTTTTACTAAATATGGGAAATGGTAATGGCAGATTAAAACTCACCATTGAATATTCACAAAGAGACTTAAGTTTTAAACTCTAAATATCTGCAGGGCTAGCCACAATGTGTAAAACAAGAGGGAGAGAGATACAGAGACAGAGAGAGAGACACAGAGAGAGACAGAGAGAGAGAGAGAGGAAACAGGGCTACCTGCTTTTGAGGCAGCCTAGGGGGGGGTGGGAAGGGGTGGGGTACATTGGTCGTGGAAATGGGGCACTGGTGGACAGATGGGTGCTGGAATACTGAATTACCAAGAACCAATTATGAACACCTTTGCAATTGTATGTCTCACGGTGGTATAATACATTTTTTTAAAAAAGTTATTTATATATTTACTGTTCAACAAGTTTATCTATTTTCTAGCAAATTATATTTAATATACTCATAAAAATAAATGATTGCAAAATATATCTGTAAAATACTATTCTAATTTTTCTATGTCTACATTATATTAGTATATTTGTCTCAAATGAATCAGCAAGAGGCACAAATGCTGGCTGACTTTGACTGAGAATGTGGAAAAATAGGTCTACAGCTGAATCTAAAAGAAAATCATGTTTATGAAAAATGAACTAGTTCCAGAGGCCCCATTCACTCTCAATGGAACAAACATCTCTGAATGCAGCAGTTATGTGTACCTAGGTCGAAGAATCAACATGATGAACGACCTAAAACCTGAGCTGCGCAAGAGGAAGAGAACGGCATGGAATGCCTTCAAAGGCATCGAAGAAATAGCTAAAAGGACAAAGAAACTCCGGTTTCTGGCACGTCTCTTTGACTCCACCATAATCCCTGCATTAACATATGCCTCAGAGACCCCGGCCCTATGAAAGCAGGATGAGAATGCTATTCGGGTCTCCAAGAGAGGAATCGAAAGAGGCTTGGAATATCACGTATCACTCAAGTGGAGAGAAGGAATCCGGAGTTCTGACCTCCGTCGCTATTCCAGAATTAGGGATGCTGTCTCATTTGCCAAGGCATCTAAAATCAGATGGGCTGGACATGTAATCCGATTTGGAGAGAACTGCTGGACTAGAGCCATCACCGACTGGATCCTACGGGATGTCCAAAGATCACATGGCCGCCCACCTACAAGATGTTCAGGTCAGACTTCCTTGTCAAGACCCTGAAGGAACGGTTTGAGGCTCTTCATATTTCTGAATCAACCAGATGCCATTGGACTACATTGGCACGTGATAGAGTCCAATGTAAATGTTACTGGCTCCCGCTCGAGAAAATCGATGAATAATGGGGTTCAAGTGATCAAGTGATCAAGTGATTAAATTCCATAGTTATTTTGTATATTTTTGCATATTCTTTAGGTCTTCATAAGCTGCATGTGTGTACACATGTGTGCATGTTTCCAGACTTTTGACAATTTCCAGTCATCAAAGTATGCAAAATTTCTCGAGTCATCATGACAAAAGCAAAACCAATTATGCATCAGATCAGGTCGTGACTGGTGGAGAACATAATCCACATCATGGAAAGTGTACCATATAGTAAATAGCATTGTCTTTTAAAAAAACATATAATATCTTCCCTATTATAATACAAACTTATTCAACTGCCTTAATATAATATCTTAGTGGCATAAGATAAAGAGGGGATTAAACATCAAAAGCATAGGAAATGCTTGTGGAAATTCATTTGGAATGCAGAAAGCATTTCTAAGTTCTCGTTTCCTTTGGTAACTACAGTGAGCAGAAAGAGGCTAATGTTTTTACCTGGAGATTTGGTGCTTTTAACCACTAAGCCCAGACAGTTGGCATCAAATCTTTTGACTGCAAAATTAGCTTCTCTAGTTCTGACTTCCCTACTTATGTTTTCTCTTGGCACTGTGAGTTTCTGCACAAAAACTTTATATTTTTATTTATTTATTTATTTATTTATTTATTTATTTATTTTTGCTTTTTGGGTCACGCCCGGCAATGCTCAGGGGTTACTCCTGGCTCTGCACTCAGGAATTACTCCTGGAGGTTCTCGGGAACCATATGGGACGCTGGGATCGAACCCGGCCCGGCACAGGCCGGCCACGTGCAAGGTAAATGCTCTACCCACTGGGCTATCGCTCCGCCCCTCCACAAAACTTTTTAATTTTCCTTTTGGCCTAAAACATGCTCCAGCATTCCATGTAGTCAGGGAGACACAAATTATTATAGGATAATTGAGTAGTTAAAATACCAAAGGTCATCTAAATGTCAGTTTCTAAAACATCTTAGAGGTTAATATACCAATGTTGATACAGTTTCTTGGGTGACACAGGTTGACCGAATAGTTGGATAGGAAGAGCTACTGTGAGAAAAATTGTATTATCTTTCCTCTCTGGAATTGTATATGAAGTAGTGTAAGTAGAGAAGCAAAAGGAAATAACACAGAAGAGGTACACTTGATATAAAAGAGTGAAATTGCATGTGTTTTGCTACTGAGAAGTGGCAGAGATGACATTCATTGCCATTCCTTCTCCTTATCTCTATTTCTAAGCCAATGCCTTTCCAATTTGAATAGGACATTATACAGAATCATAAAGGCATTGAACATCAAGATACATAAACCTCTGAAGACTCGAGTTCATTGACTGTAGTTACTTTTAGCAATTTTTTTCTTCTTGAATGTATTTCTGAATATTCATCCATTGAAATTTTTGACATAATCACTTGAGTTTGATTTAATTTTGCTTTAATTTTTAACTTTAAAATATTGTCTGTCATCTTAACTTAAAACTATATTCCTCCATAATTATTTCAACTTCATCTTCTAGATTTTTTCCTTCAACTTCTTTCCCATGCACTCCCATGAAATGAAACTAAACAGCACATAAAATGCTCTACAATATCATAATTACTACCAAATTATGACAATTATGCATTTTTAGTAGTAGTAATGTAGGTTGGCCCCATGGGTGGCTTATGTGAGACCGGAAGGGAAGAGAGATGGTCACTTTCTTCCCAGCCGCCTCTGCCGCCCAGGATTCACTGAGCAGGCTAAAGACTGATAAAGTCTGCAATGAGCCCCTGCACAATGTGGACCTGTGCCCCACCAGCCCCTACGAGGTGGCCATCAAGCCACACGTGATGTCCGGGCTTGATTTCTAGACACAGGAGTTGATTCCCACTACCGGAGATTTCTCAGGCTGGAGCAAGGGATTGCTCTTTGCAGGAAGGGAAAGTCAGTCCTAGGCCTTACCTTGGGGTTCCTCAGGGTTCTTGTCTTCCTCGCAGAAAAATAATTTTCAGGTATAGATGAGCAGTGATGTAAAAACAGATTTTATTATGGACTCACAGACATGAGGAAGAGCTGCTACTGGCTCTCCTTGTGCCCAGCCACTCATGAGGCGCCCAGGAGGGATGGCAGGTTCTAGCCCTGGCCCACCACTCCAGCAGAGCCTCACAACAAGCCACACAACCACCCCCCCACTCCATGAGGGCCTCCATTTTCGACATCCGACTTCCCCCTCATCAAAACTCCACCCAGCAGACCAGCCTATCACAGCCAGGTTCATTGAGATCCACCCTGCAGCAGTCTTTTTTTAAAATCCGGCCCAGAGACTGATCCAGAGACTCACAGACATGGTGAAGAGCTGCTCCTGGCTCTCCTTGTGCCCAGCCACTCATGAGGCACCCGGGAGGGATGGCAGGTTCTAGCCCTTGCCCGCCACCCCAGCAGAGCCTCATAACAAGCCAGACAACCCCCCCACTCCATGAGGGCCTCCATTTTCCACATCCAGACTTCCCCTCATCAGAACTCCACCCAGTAGAACAGCCTATCACAGCCCAGCTAGCGTGGCCACTTGCAGCTAAGTGGCTCATCAATAAATGCTGGATTTTGAGATGACTACAAGAATATTCTACCCACACGACAGAGCCTGGCAAGCTACCCATGTTGTATTTGATATGCCAAATACCAGTAACAATTATAGACCTCATTCCCATGACCTGATGGAATGGTTTGAGGCTCTTTATGTTCCTGGAGCAAGCAGGTGCCCTTGGGCTCTACTTGCATGAGACAAGGTCATATGGAGATGTTACTGGTGCCCACTCGAGCAAATTGATGATGAACGGGACGACAGTGATACAGTGATACAGTGCTTATGGAGATTTTAGGAAGGGGAGGAGGAGGGAAAGTGAAAGAGGGGAGATGCGGGGGGACACATGTGCTTGGCACCACATGTGCTCATCCATGTGGGCTCAAGCAGCACAAGGGGTCAGGCAGCATGTGTGCTCTGTCCTTTGGTCAGGATGCCTTTGATAGATTTCTTCCCAAGCTACTCCCATATGTGACTTCAACCTAAGTTAAAGTCTGTTGCTAGGGCCATTGCTAAGGGGAGTGGATTTTGGGAGTGGTTTTCTTTGGAAATCTGCTTTCCTTGACCTGTTTCTCCTGGATCCTCTGTTCTATAATGTAGCATGAGTAAGGGATAGGCTGAGACAGGTCGATTCAGATTCCTCAATGTCTATGGAGGGTTAATGGCTTTCAGCAAGTCTTAGTTCCCGTTTCCAAACAGGTGACTCTGGACAGCCTTAGGTTGGAACTTCATTGCCATGGGGACAGCCTGTCTGCCTGCCTACATCAGCAGTTAATGAAGTCCATTGTCATACCGACAAAAAATAATTTCATGAGAAGGATTTTTACCTCCTGGACTAGTGTATATTATCAAGAACAGATAAACAAATTAAAGGTGCATCATTGTCCTTTTTATTTGTTGGTGAATGTCTTAGGGCCACACCTTGCATGGTTCAGGGAAAACTCCATGCTCTGTTCTCAGTAATGACACTTTGAGGACCGTTTTTAGTGCTCAGGAATCAAATGGGGTTGGTAACATGCGAGACAAGTAACTCATCTTTTAAGCTAGCTCTAAGTTTTATTGCTTTATTATTTTTTGATAGGGGACTTGATTAACAAATTTGCTTATAATAGAATTTCAGGCATAGAGAGATTCATTACCAATCCCACACCTCTGTGAACTATCCACCAGTATTTCAGGCTCCTTCCCTCATCCCAGCTTGCTTTGTTAACAGGCACATTTTAAAGTTTGCTTGTCCTCCACCAATTTCCAGAATTTTGATGAATCCGAGTATTTGACTGGATTTCTGTCCTACTAAAACAGTTCCTGTTGTGCTTAGACTTCGTTCTCCTATTGCCCTTAGAATTCTGTGGGTGTTAACAGAGGAGCTTTAGAATTCTGATTTGTTGTTCTACAAGAAAAGGTTAATATTTATGATATTCAGGCTATTTCCATTATGCTGCAATTGACTTTCAACAGGGCAGGCAGGTTTGGATCAAGCCCTTAGAATGTGTAGGATGGGTGCTGTTAGCTTACACTCTGGGTGGTATGTGTCTTCTGAGGTTAGTGTGAAGGTTCCACAAGGAGTTAGAAGGAGAGGGTTCCTCAGTCCTGGACCCTAGAGCTCACTGAGATTCAGAGAACTGTAGATTTGCAGTAGCTGGCACAAGCGCCAGTGACTGTGCAGCAGGTGGTGCAGCAAGGGCATTAGCAGGTTTTCTCTTACTGCTTTCTCAGAAGTACTTAAGATCAGTCAATAGCTTGAAAATTAATGCCTAGAATTTAAGTACAAATTTGTTGAGTCAATAATTGGCCCTAACACTTTTGAAATATTATTTGTAATAACATTTCAAAATCAATTATTATAATTTGACCATGAAAGTTGGACATAGATATTGTCACTCCTTATATATGGTTATTAGCTTTCTAACTATTACAAGCACAATAATATATGTTGTTGAAATTATTATTATTATAATAAAGGAATGAGGCATAGTTTGATTTATTAGATCACTATTAATCTCCACAATGTTTTCAAAATGTAAATAGTTTATTTGAACTGACCAAATAGTATTACAAAGAAATCATATTAGTCTCCATAATGTTTTAAAAATGTAAATAGTTTATTTGGACTGACCAAATAGTATTACATGGGCCGGAGCAATAGCCCATTGGTAGGGCATTTGCCTTGCACGCGCCAGCCGTGCAGGCCCGGGGTAGATCCCCAGCATCCCATATGGTCTCCCTAGCACTGCCACAAGTCATTCGTGAGTGCAGAGCCAGGAGTAACTCCTGATCATCGCTGGGTGTGACCCAAAAAGCAAAAAAAGAATAAAGGAAATAAAAAATTAGTATTATAAAGAAGTAGGTTTATATTTGAAGAAAATTTTAGGTATATTGTTATTAGCATTTAGAATTTAGACTGTTATTAGAATAATAATATATGTTGCTAAAATTAGTATTATAATAAAGATATAAGGCAGAATTTGATTCATTAGATCATTTTAGTATCCATAAATTTTTAAAATGTAAATATTTGATTTGAACTAAAATAACACTATGAAGAAGTAGCTTTATATATGAAGAAAGTGTTAGGTGTTAGTAGTTTTTACATTATATGTGTGCATGTATTATTAACTGTAAAATTTTTTCATTTCCCAATTCAGTTATTTGTTCCTTCCACAAAGACTTAAACTTTTAGCTATGAAGCAGTGTGCTATTTATGGGTCTGATTATACGTGTGAAAAGACCAAACAAGATGAATCAGAGAAGATAAACTCAGCATATGATTATCCTTCTTTTAATTAATATCCTTGTATCAGTTGAGATCCTGGCATTTGTATTATTGTATTTTTCAATTTTGAGAGTGAGAATTTAAACAAAACATAACCCAAATTCCAATACTTTGATTTAAAGATTCGATTATAAATATTGAGTTAATATCATTCAGAGACAAACTCCAGTGAGAACTGAACGGCATGTGGTAAGAATACTAATAACCATCATCATTTACACAGTACAAACTCCATCCTTGAGATCATGCTTACAGCCGTATGCATTATTTATCATAACTGATCTGTGAAAAATGCTGTATCATCTCTACTTCACAAATATAAAATGGCAGGTTGAGAGGTGTGCATAATTGGCAAATAGTGAAAGGGATGGAAATCATAAGCACTTTAATATAAATCATGGTTTTTCATCAGACCAAGTTGCAATTTCCCAACAGTAAATGCTTGCTTCCTGCATTTATGCCTGTTGTGTTTTGTCTCTAAAGTGTTCTGATACCACTTTTTAACACAAGTTATTCAACAAACGTTTGTTGCTATGCATCAATTATATTCTGATATTTTCTATGTTCTAGAGGGGGTGAAAATGAGAAGTCAATATTTTTCATAGAAAGCTATATTAGGGATATATTAGATATATCAAAGTTATTTTTGCTTAAATTTTAGTTATCCATAACTTCTAAAATCAAACCCAAGGGAAAAATTAATAAATTGAAATATGATTTGTTTAATGAAAATTCCTCTCTGATGCTAAAAAGTTTTAATGCATGACTTTAGATAACCATATAAGCTGTGCTGTAAATGACCTAATAAAGTGGATTTTATCCTATCATCTCATCTTTAGTGTAGGCTAAGATATTGCTTAACTCTCGTATTATTTAACAAAAATACCTGACCTGTTCTCCAAGAACTTAACTAACCAGAGAGTGATATTTTTCTCCATGATTTGATCCTGGGTTGGAAATCTGTTTTACTCTGCCTAAAAGCAATCACCCAAGCCAGTGGTTATATGGATCTTGGGTACAAGAAAAAATCTATAAAACTTAATGAACCTACCTGATGCCCAGGTTTTCATATCATAATTCTGGGCATGAGAGAATTTAAGTCTTATTCTGTGCAAGCTCAGTTGAGTATAGAATGTAGTGGGCATTAATGATTTTTTTTTCGTTTCCCTGTCTGTAGATTATTACTGAAAAATGCTTCTGCTGTTTCTTGCTACCACAAAAACAAAATTTTACAAAAACAAAAAAAAAAACATACCATTAGCAGAGTTAATGGTGTATAAGTGAGGGATCTTTTGGAGATAAGTAATAAAAACTTCTTCAAACTGACTCAGGCAACGGTATTGAGCTTTGTCAGTGAAAAATTCAGTCTTTTAAATTATTTTAAGTAACATTTGATTCCATGCTGATGCAAAGTTTAAAACTTCACCAATTATCTCTCTCTCTTTCTTTTTCCTTTTGGGTGATTCCCCATCCACTCCTTCCTTTGTTGCTTTTCTTTCGTTAGTTTATGGCCACATTTATACATAGTAAACAGTTATAGACATGTTTTAACTGATACCGGTAAGCCTGACAAGAAGCCAGAGCAAACCACACATCATGCAGTTAGTCATTCTCAACATCCAGACTCCATAGTTCCTCAGAGCTCCATCCAAGAGAAAACCTGATTTTCCCCTTTAAGTTTCATCAGTAAATGCTCGGGTTGAGGGCCTTCTACTGAGACTATTCCTCCTACACGGTAAAGCCTGGCAAGCTACCATGTTTTATTTACTTTTTATGCCAAAGACTAGTAACTATTATGGACCTCAGTTCCATAACTTGAAGAATGGTTTTGGGCTCCTCCTGTCCCTGTAGCAAGTAGATGCCCTTGGGTTGCACTTGCTTGTGACAGGACTAATGGAAATGTTACTAGTGCCCACTAGAGCAAATCGTTGAACAATGGGAAGACAGTGACAGTGATACAGTGATGGCCACATTTGGCAATGCTTAGGGCACACTTGCTCTGTGATCAGGTGATCATAAGTGATGTCAAGGATCAAACCTGAATTCTCTGGGCATAAAGTATACTTCCTACCTGAGGTGCAATTGCTCCAACTCAATCCTCACTTTTGGGGCCTGTTTTAACATTTTTTTTTAATTCTATACTTGCTTCACCCAAAAACTGATGGGATCATCTTGAGAGTTGTGGAAATTCAATTATGTGTGTTTATCTCCTCAGGTAGTTCTTTATGAAAAATAAAGGAATATCTCTTTTCATGTATCTGCTCTATATTTAAGCTACTTCCTGAATCAATACTACTATTTTCTGAAGAAATCACTGTCCTTCCCAGAGTGTAGTATATAGTTTCTTTATGGAATATGGAATTACAAAGGGGGAAGAAATGTATTATCACTAAACTAATGTGAGAATACATGATAAATTGACAAATGCATCCAACATCCACAAGAAAGTGGAATGCAAGTTGCTAATTACGTGAAGTGCCAATCAAATGCAACTAATTTCTGTACCAGGGTAAAATATATCCCTCAAAGCAACTATTTTTAGAGGGTTCCTGTTTCTTCAACTTACTGGAAGAATGTGAAAAGGATTGGAGGTAGGCCTTCTTTAAAGGTTTGGAGGAACCAATAGTTGCACTTTCTTTATGAGTGCATTATAGGCTGTATTTATGGATTAAACACATATATAGTAATATATGTATATATGTGTATATATGTATATATAATATATATACAATGAGTTAGTGCTATGAAATTGTACATATTTATTTTCACATGACTGTTTTTATGATTTCAGGATATAGGCTAAAGAGTGGAATTGCTCAACTACAAGGTAGTTGTCATCTTTGAGAAATCTTTGAGATGTCTTTATACTGTTTTCCATAGAGACTGAGAAAAATACACTGCCATAAATAGTGACTGAGCACTACAAGTGTAGTTCTTTTGCCCTACATTCCTCCACTACTAGTTTTATTTCAGGTCTTTTATGGATAGTGTCATCTACAGGTGTATATTAATATTTCATTGTCATTTTGAGTTGTGTTATCTAGATGATCAGCAGTGATGTGAACTTTTTCATATGCTATTAACCATCACTGTCATCTTTGCAGAAGAATCTGTTCAACACACTTTATTTTATGGGATTACTTTTTGCTGTTTATTTTTCTGTGTGCATTGGTCTGCAGCCAAATTCTGTACATACATATTGACAGAAAAAAATCAGTGTTTTGGAAATTCTGTCTCAAAAATTTTTAGGGGAAAAGACTGTTTTGTGGGACTGCTCAAGACCAAAGGAAAATAGGATCACACTATACCAAGTCACAAGCTTAACAAATCATATGCAATTTTATTCAATCTACAAAAAAAAAGAGAATTAAAGGTCACTAAATAGCTTTGATGCACTTTTAATTTTTAACTTAATAAACATTCAACAAGTTAGAGAGAGGATGATTTCTTAGTATCAGAACTGGATTTCCTAAAGTAGTGTTTTAAAAATAAATATTGCTAGCAGTAATCTTATTGATATATGCTCTTTTGTTCTAGGTAGAATCCCCTTTATTCTCTAATAGTATAATGAATGTAAATATATTTTATCTAACATTAATGTGCTAATCTTGGCTTTTATACTTAGTGTCTGTATGAACTAGGTTTCCATCAATTGTCATTTGGTCACCTCCCAATGTCTATAATTATGAGGAAGAATTTTTTTAGACAACTCTTTTGGAATTTTATTTTGTTTATATGTTCCTATCATAATTAGTATATGCATTACATGCGTTTTTATTTCTTTTGGACCATGCTTTTTGAGAGCTCAGGAATATTTCTCCCTCTTGGATTATTGTGGGGTAACTTCTAAAGTTCTCAGGGGACCAATCAAAACATGGACTCCAGTACTTGAACCATGTGCCTAGCTAGTATAGTTTTCCCCACTTCTAATTCATTCACTTTTATGCTAGTTATTTGTATAGTTAAAATTAATCAAATAATGTTGTCATTTGCTTCTTATCACCCATTTTGTGTAGCATTTTTACCTTCTTACAATTATTGTAAAATAAATCTATGCACAATATATTTGTTAAAATCACTCTACTTTAAAAAAAGTGTATAATTTTGCAGTATTACAGAGACAGCTCATTCCCCTATCAGTTTTACTATCATTTTCATTGTGTTGTATTGGTATATGATATTAATCGCCTCTATCTCTTAATCTATCTCTTTATCATTTGTTTTTTATTAATATAGTTTATATAATATGGTGGTTTGCTGAACCAGGTATGCTGAACCAGAGACTCTCAGACATGGGTCAGAGCTGCTATACTTGCCTCCCTGTGCCCGGCTGCTCATGAGGCACCTGGGAGGCATGGGAGGGTTCTAGCCATGGTCTGCCACCCCAGCAGAGCCTCATAACAAGCCAAACCACTCTCCCCTACTCCATGGGACCCACCATTTTCCACATCCGGACTTCCCTCTCCTCACAACTCCACCCAGCAGACCAGACTATCACAGCCCGGATCATCAACAGCCACCCTGCAGCAGTTTTTTTTTTTTTATCAATCCAGCCCAGGTTTGCTGAACCAGAGACTCTCAGACATGGGGCAGAGCTGCTACTTGCTCTCCCTGTGCCCAGCCGCTCGTGAGGCAACCCTACTCCATGGGGCCTGCCATTTTCCACATCGGGACTTCCCTCTTGTCACAACTCCACCTAGCAGACCAGACTATCATAGCCGGACATGCGGTTCATCAATAAATGCTTTATTTAGAGGTGACTACAACAGTATGCCACCTGCATGGCAAGTCTGGCAAGCTGCTCGTGTAGTATTTGATATGCCAAATACCAGTAACATTTATATTAGGTCATTCCCATGATCTAATATAATGGTTTGAGGCTCTTTATGTTCCTGGAGCAAGCGGATGCCTTTGGGTTCTACTAGCATGAGACATTACATATGGAGATATTACTGGTTCCCCTCTCTAGCAAACAGATGATGAACGAGAAGATAGTGATAGTGATAGTGATATAATATGGTTCTAGTCAGGTTAATATTTATAGTTTTCATGTTCAATTTTAAGACTCTACACCAGTAACCCTAAGAGCCTTCACAATTGTCCTTATGTTACTTCTAGTTAACATCTTAATCACATAACACACCCTTCACAACCACGTAGTAATTTTAGTTTTGTAACCCAAAACTCAGGGCTTTACTATTCATCAATACATATATTTTTCACTTCCCTACATATGCATGTCTTCGGAAACAATAAATATACACAACACCACAAAAAACTTAGAAGAGATGAACATACTAATCTCCAAAGAGAACGTACACAGGGTCAGTAGGTGTTTGAGAATCCTCAAATTCTTCTATCGCTCTGAGTGTTGATCTTCCATCATAGAGTTCTTAGGCATAGGTTCTTCGATTCAGCATTTTTGACAGACTATTCTATTTCCTCTTCTTGCCTATGAAATTTAGTTGAGAATTCTGATGTGATTCTAATTTGTCTCCCATTATTTATAGGAATCCTTGCTTCCGCATTGCAATGTTAATGAGTCTCTTTGTATTTTGATTGCTATGTTTTGTTTGGGTTTCCTTTGGTGGGTTTCCCTTTGATGGGTTTTCTTTGTGTGGGTTTCTCTTTGAGCCTTTTATATCAGTGTACCATTCTAGTTCTGAAGGCTGGGAAGCTCCGAACTATTATTATCATGAATGAATCATTCTTCCCTTTTCCCTCTTCTGAAGTACAATAATCCTGAAGGTTTTCCCCCGGACATTGCCAACAGTATCTCTTAGATTCCCTTCATTTTTTTCCCTCCAATTTCTTTCCTATTACCTGTTTTTTATTGGTGGTGCTGTGCACCTTGTCTTCAGGGCCATTGATTGCATTTTCAGCTTCATCTATTCTGCTACTGTGACTTACTACTGTATTCTTCAGTTTCCTACTCAGTCAATTTCTACTTGACTGAGTTCTTTCATTTCTTTTTGCATTAGAGTCTCTTCAAGCTTATTGATTCTCTGCACAGGTGATTCTTACAGATCATTTAACATCCAGAGAATTTTTTCTAAAGATTTTGAGTAGCTTAAAAAAAGATCTTAGGGAGTTGGACTTTTGTCTTTCCGTCACTGGTCACTGATGATGCTGAATGACTTCATTTCTTTATTGTTCCTAGTGTGGACGGCATTTGGTAGGAGGGCAGGTCAGATATGGGTCCCACTCAAGGACTTATAGGGGTTGGGGTAGAAAGCCCCAGGATATCAACCTGCAGTCCGCCCATCAGGATACATGCCACTTGTATCTACAGCTTTGGGAATCTTTCTCTTTCTATATTCTTTTATGTTTTAAATTTTGGTAAAAAAGCCTATTAATGAAAAAAATTTAATTCAGAAAAAACCTTACAAATATAACAAGTGATAAATAGATCACAGTTCTTTTTTGGGGGTGGGAGCAAACCCAGCAGTGCTCAAGGATTACTTCTGCCTCGATGCTCAGGAATACTCCTGGAGGGGATCATCAGACCATATGGAGGGCCAGGGATTGAAACTGGGTCCTCCGCATACAAGGCAAACTTTCTGCAAGCTATATTATCATTCAGATCCCATATCACAGTTCTTTAAAAAATGTTCTGGGGGCTAGGAGTCCATGTTCAGTTGTGTAGGATTAGATCTTTTTCTCCTGAGGATTTACTGCTTCCGTTATAGATGACCACTCCTCTATGTTTCTCATACAGTCTTTCTTCTCTGCAGATAACTTCCTTGATCCTTAACCCACAAAACACACACCTCCCTAGAGCTATTATTTTTATCTAATAATATGCTTTTTTGGTGGCTGGAAATAAAACTCAATGTGTTGGAGATAATGTTTGAAATGCTGGAGGTCTGGGTTTAATACCTGTGTCACAGGCATCCTGAACACATCCACGAGCAATCCTAAACACCCAAGCTGCAAAGAGCCTCTGAGAAGGGATTAACTAATTGTTGTATGAGTGATCTCTAAATTGTTTATAATTTTATTTTTAATTGTTTTGCATCATACACAAGAAGTTCATGATTTAATCCTGGCTCTGTTCTCAGGAAATGACTCCTGGTAAGCTTAGGCACCATATATGATGTCAGCGACTGAACCTTGATTGGCCATATGAGATGCAAATGTGTGGCTCATTGTACTATTGCTCTTTACTCCTTATCATTTACAGTAATAACCACAAAAGTTAACTTTGTTCTTTACCCTGTCCCTGTTCTGAGGAGATGTACTAAAGCCAAGTGGAATCCTTCTTATTTGGTGACTAACTAGAGTAAAGACATTCATCCAGAATGTCATATATATTTTTCCTTTTGAGAGACTTTTAATATTTTTATTCTAAATGAATGTCATAAGGGAGATAAAATAAGTCCACCAAATTAAAAAGACCCTTGAATGGCCAGGGAGAAAGTTCAATAGATTATATGCATGCTTTGCATATGGGAATTCTGTGTTTGTTCTCAGGCCTGCATAGTCCACTAAAAAATTTCTGGCAGCAAATCCTGAAAGTAGAGTGGGGCCATGCCCCTTCTACTCAGCACTACTTGGTGTAACCCCAAAAACAAAACAAAGGAAAAAATAATTATAATCAAAACCCTGGTAGACTCCCTAACCCCCTTTCTAATGTAAATTTTAATTTTAGAATAGCTTATTAGCATTGATATTCTTCTTACAATTTTATATATTATTGATCCATGCAACAATAGATAAAATATTTCTTAATAGTCCAACTACCATAAGTATGCAGTTAAACTATTGGAAAAGTTCACTTTCTAAGGACTCAACATTTTATCTGCATATGTGTGATACTAGATACACATATTCTTGCCATTCATATTTTTAATTACCTCAGTTCTTCAATGCTGATATCTTATATGTCTAACATATGGATTCTTATCTAGAGTTGTCCTTGCTCTTTCAAAGCTTGCATTATATTGTCCATTTGTGTCATGTTTAATACCTTTAAGTTGCAATTTACAGCCTATGCACCTCTAAACAGCACTTTTGTACTATATCTGGGTCTTTCACTCAGTTCCCTAACAGGCTTTTTGAATTAATATAAATTAAAATTTAGTAGAAAACAAAATTAGTTCAAAGAAGACCATTAACTCAACTAGCCAAAATTTTAACTCTTTCTTGACTGAGATGAATGGCCACATGGATGTTAGTTTCAGTTTAATTATTGTTGGAAATTCAGTTGTGCCATTTTATAATCAATGCTCCATTCAGGCATAGTTCACAGATGAAAAAGAGAATTAAGAAACTTCACACAGAGCTTGGGTCACATTTTTTTAAATTTTAGTTTTTATAAATATAGCATAGGATCCGTATCACACTTTTCCAGCAGGTGTGACTCCCTTGTTTTTATATTCCCTAGGCAAGAGGATAGAACATATTTCCATTGGAGTTAAGCCACCCCATCTCATTCTCAAAACTACTCTAACTACTACTCTATCTTCTGACTAAAGATAGGAATATAAGGAACCTAACTTTTTCACCCATTACTATAAAATTTCCCTCCAAATGTATCTATAATTTCTTATCCATTGAATAATGATTTTAAACTTGCATCAGTGGGAAATTCAGTCTGTTAGTAATTTTATCTGCCTTGGAAAGAGGGAGGGCCTGAGAGATAGTACAGTGGGTAAGGCCATATCTTGCATACAGCTGGCCTGAGTTCAAATCCATGCACTACCTATACTCTCCTGAGTACAAGAATGATCCCTGACCACAGAACCAAGAGTAAACCATGAATATAATTAGGGTAAGTTCCCCAAACCAAACCAACTAGCCAAACAAATTTAAAAAAATCCAAATATGGAACTTAGATTTAGCACTGCTTTACATGTCTCCATGTAAAAACCATTAATAACTTTCAACAGATTTATTTCTAGCCTACATTTTAAATCAGAGAATAATTTATGTAAGTTAAAAATATAGCATTTGCTCTTTATTTGAGAAAAATGACCAGTTTTGTTTTTGTTAACTGTGGCATTCCTTTGTATGCCTTAAGAACACATAATAAGAGTAAATAAGTCTTTGACCTATTTGGTCAAATGGACAATATGATGCAAACTTTGAAAGAGCAAGGACAACACTAGAGAAGAATCCATATGTTAGACATATAAGATATCAGCATTGAAGAACTGAGGTCATTAAAAAATATGAATGGCAAGAATATGTGTATCTAGTATCACACATATGCAGATAAAATGTTAGGGTTAGGAAGTCTACCAGGGTTTTGATTATAATTATTTTTCCTTTGTTTTGGTTTTGGGGTTTACACCAAGTAGTGCTGGAGTAGAAGGGCATGGCCCCACTCTACTTTCAGGATTTGCTGCCAGAAATTTTTAGTGGACTATGCAGGCCTGAGAACAAACACAGAATTCCCATATACAACAAAATTTACTACCACACATATATTAACTCCTCTATAGATTGTATAAATAATGCATTCTTGATTATGAAAAGAGTTTGTTACTATACTTTCTTTTAGCATTGTCCAATGTTTTGATCCAACCAAGATTAACTTTGGAATAGAGCACAGAACTCAATACCACCTGCTTGCACTGAATCTCCGCTACTTTATTTCCATAGGTTTAAGCCTCCAGTGTAAATGGAGTCTCCCATGGAGAAGTTAATACTGATGCCCAATCTGCAGTCCAGGCAAGTGACTCAAATTGGGAATCAAGTACAAGTTATTTTTAAAATCTCACCAGATAATTCCAGTATGCACTCAGTTCTGTCCATAGTTCTAATTAAAGCCAATCACACAAATCTAGAGTTCTAAATCATTATGACGGCAGTCATTGTGAGAAAACAGCTGAATGATGATGAAGAGACACTTCGGCAATTTTCTAGTCTCAAAATTTTGACAAGTTTTATGATCATGGATGCTATGTTGTGCCTTTAGGTATTTCTCCAAAAAACTGTAATCTGAAGACCCATTAGAATGATGCCAAATATTTAAAATAATAATGGAGCATGGACTAAATCAAAGTAGACTCAGATTGAAGAGGGTTAATCACATTGATTTTTAGAGCAGACTGTGAACGCTTTGGATCAGAATAATTGCACATTCACAAGCTCTCATTTCAAATGGATTTTGAGATTTGGTGAAGAGTACTTTGGCAGTGGTGTAGAGGATTATGAGAGAAAGCCTACAGAAAGCAAAGTTAGGCAAGCTTAGTATATATTCCAAGTTATAATACTTGGTCACATTGATATAATATGCTTCCAACATGTATTTAGTCCAAAAACTTTCTATGTTTTCCAAAAGAATAAAAGTAGATGGTGTGTTTCTCGGGTTTTAATATTATTCTGCATATTCATTCTACTGGTTTTGCATATTGAAACCAGCATATTTGGGGGCCGGAGCAATAGCCCAGTGGGTAGGGCGCTTGCATTGCACGCCACCCCCCTGCCGGCCCGGTTCGATCCCAAGCATCCCATATGGTCCCCTGAACACGGCCAGGAGTAATTGTGAGTGCAGAGCCAGGAGAAACCCCTGAGCATTGCCGGGTGTGACCCTAAAAGCAAAAAAAAAAAAAGCATATTGAAACCCAAAAGAGGTATCGAAAGAGCTATGCTTGAATATCAAGCTTCACTCAAGTGAAAGAAGGAACTCGGAGCTCCGACCTCCCGCCGCTGTTCCAGAGTCAGAAATGCTGTCTCGTTTCCAAGGCATCGAAAATCAGATGGGCTGGACATGTAATGCGATTTGGAGACCACCGCTGGACTAGAGCCATTACTGACTGGATCCCATGGGATGTCAAAAGATCACATGGCCGCCCACCTACAAGATGCTCAGACTTCTTTGTCAAGACCCTGAACAAACAGTTTGAGGCTCTTTGTATTTTTGAAGCAACCAGATGTCATTGGGCTACACTGGCACGTGATAGGGTCAAATGGAAATATTACTGGTGCCCACTCGAGCAAATGGATGAATAATGGGATGTCAAGTGATCAAGTGATTCATTCTACAGAATATAAACCAGGATCATATCTTGACAATATACTTCTCCCCTGAGAATGCCTTTTGTCAGGCTCATCCTTATTTCAGGATCTGAAATGCAATTTTATCACCTGGGAAAAGGAACTCTATGAAGCAGTTGAAGGGTTGACTGAATATATTGAATTCTTATTAGAAAACTAGTCATCCCTTTCCCTTCTCTTAAGTTTTAAACATTATTTTTAAGAATTAATAAATTGAAACTTATAAATGTAATATGAAAATATGTTCCACAAAATCTTGTGTTCAATTCTGTCAAAGATCACTGCTAATTTTGATTAAAAGGATATATGCCCAGAGATGTTAGACTTCCTAAGCTCTGACTTTACTGTTTTACTCTTTAGTGAATTGTTAATTTATTAGTTAGCTTTGGAGCCACACCTGATAGTGCTTAGTACTGGTTTAGTGCTCAGGGATAACTCTGATGGAGATCAAGATTCAAAAGTGTGCCTGAAATCAAATCCAGGTTGTGTACATGCAATGCTGACAACTTGCCTTCCTTACTCTCTCTTTGCTCCTATTGCTGTGATTTTTATAGAAGGTCTTCATATCAAATCTCATTATGTTCACATTCTCGCTTATTAAATAGTTCTGTTTGCTCATATTTCAGAGTCAAAATGAGGGTTTTTCTTTGTTGTTAGCATAATACATGTTTAGCGTATTTCTCTTCCCCAAAGATACTCAAAGTGTCCCCTTTAGGAATCATATCCCTTGGATCCCAATGCAAGAATATACTCGTTTGTTGGTATTTTTTTCTAACATATATTTTTTTCCATGTGTGGCTGGCCAAGCAGTGCAGCTCTAGGTCCCCGGCTGAGTCCGACATTGCTCCAAGGGTTCACTCAC